>JAQQAE010011209.1:0-13731 GCA_029823295.1 Pseudamia nigra | reverse complement strand
ACAAAAGAATGGCTTCACCAGAATAAGATTGAGGTTTTGGAATGGCCCAGCCAGACTCCAGACCTGATCAAACATCTTTGGGGTGATCTGAAGAGGGCTACGCACAGGAGATGCCCTCACAGTCTGTTAGATTTGGAACAGATTTGCAGAGAAGAGTAGGCAAATATTGCCACATCAAGATGTGCCATAATGATAAACTCCTACCCAAAAAGACTGAGTGCTGGAATAAAAGCCAAAGGTGCTGCAACAAAGTTTTAGTTTAAGGGCGTGCATATTTATGCAACCAGGTTATTTTAAATTTTTTATTTTTCTCCTTTAAAGGTGTCAGTTTGTTTTTCAATTGCGTTGCACAGGTTATAGGTCACATTAAAGGTAGAAAAAGTTGTGAAATTATTTATCTTGGTGTCAATTTTTTCCATCACAGAAACCTGGCATTTGAACAGGGATGTGTAGACTTTTTGAGAGCCACTATATATAGCTACAACACATGATACAGAAATTTCAGTATTTATACCCAGGATAGGACATAAACCAACAAAAAGACAAAAACAGAAGTGGGCCCTATTCAGGGTCTGTTTCCTGTGAGTAACAGTCCTGTTTCCTCTTGAATTTTCCCCTTTGTGTTGCTGTGTCTGAAGTCATGTTTTCCATAGAGTCAGTATATGGGACTATTCTCATAAAAAGGTCCATAGTTGGGAGTTTTCACATTTTACTGCATTTGATAACTACTTTTTTCACAAAATCATTAAGATGTGTTTACATACATTTTGTGCTTTATACATATTTTATATAATTGAGTTGACAGTTTTTTGTTTTTTTTTTTTACCTCTGTTGCTCTCACAGCTGAGTGGTCATCTTGGCTTCCTCTTTATGGTAACCTCTGCTGCCGGCTGGTGGCCCAGCCTGCCTGTATGACGCAGAACATGATGACCGGCTACCTGAATCAGAAGGTGTGTTTTCAGTAGCATGAACCCCCAAAGTGTAATTACACTACAATCATATTGGCATCAGATGCATTACAACATTTTTAATTTAGTTTGCAAAGCATTTAGAAAATTGTCCAGCATAATTTCTTAGCCATGTGCTTCATTGTGATTTACAGCAAAGTCTGGAGGGGATGAACCGCTCCTGCAGTCTTTACTGCGTCCTGGGTGCTTGTTCGTTGTCCTGTTACTTTACCCCAGAGGAGATTGATGCAAAAGTGCAGCCCACCCTGAAAGTACCCATTAATACGGTAAGACAGAAAAATAACTATTACAACTATTACAGCTGTAGTTTTTGTTTTAAAAATAGCTACCAACTTTTTCAAATAATGTCAGAGCAGAAACACATCGTGTATGATCCAAACCTGTATAAATTATTATTAGAAATAACAACTAGGATAAACATGTGAATATTGAAAAAATCAATCAAAAAGATCATATAAAATGTCATATCACAGTCAGCAACTGTTGTAACTGCTATTGTTCTAACTTTCTTACTACTTTTAAATTTACAGTATTGCTAGGTTGGTAGAATTAGGAGAAATATCACATTGATTAATAATAATTAAAATCTCTGCCTTTTCCTAGTCTTTGCAGAAAACTCAAAATGCCAAATGCCACTTAATTCAGTGAGATCCTTTTTGCATTTTGCTCATGAATAAAAAATAATGCAATATCAGCACTGAGCTGCTCCAGTATAATGGATCTGGAGCTGTCATTGATACACTTTTGTTTGCAGAGTATGCTGATGTCTATATTGTTCTGCAGGACACCCGGATCCGTGTGATGGAGAAGGAGACAGCAGAACAGAAGTCCAGAAGTCTGTCCATCATCAACCCTTCATCAGAGGGAACTCGGACTGTCAGCTTCACCACAGACAACAGGGAGGACTTGGAGGACTGGCTGGATGCTCTGTACCAGCATCTCTATGATCAGAGTGAGTGTATATATGTAAAAATACAGAATGCATGTGGATGTAAACAATGGTCCCTTAAATACACGTATGCATAACCTGGACCACGAAAATTTATGTTTCTATAATGGGCTTGGTGCATGTTTACAATTGTGTAAAGAGAAGGTAGACTGTGTGTAAATTAAGTAAGAACAAAAAGTACGGTATACCCTTTATCTTTGCCATTCATTCCATTCCTTGTTTACAACCAGGCCAGTGGCTGCACTGCTGTGACCAGCTAATGAAGATTGAGGTCACGTCACCAAGGAAACGATCACTCTTTCTTACAAAACAGGCAGACTCTGTTTACAACGACCTCAGTGAGTAGAGTAATTGACTGCAGCAAGTTAGACACAGTGATCTTTTAAGTCAAATTTTTATATATATATTTATAATTGAAATATTGGTAGAATTGAAGATTAAACCCTAAACGTCTGTACTGTGATCAAGAGCAAGATACATGGTCACACGCCATCAAACAAAGCTTTGCTGGTTGAATTTTTGTGCCAGAAGTGGCATGAAGCAGCCAACAGCAAAGTGAAAGACTGTTGGAGAGCATGCCAAGACACTTGACAGCTGTAACTGAAAATCACTGTTATTACACCAAATACTGAGCAACTCTTCCAAAGATAAAACATGAGGTTTTGTTAGTTTTGACCATTTGTCATTTTTGTGAAGAATGCTGTAGATGACAGAATTTTGATCTGGAAATGTCATGAGTAAATTTTGTTAATTTTACTCGCATGCATACAGTCAAATTCGCAGTTTCTTTTCTTCCAGAGCTATGTGTAGTTAAATATAGCTGTCCATGTAAAATGCAACACTGGAACATTCAAATGTGCTATTGTGATATGTGCAGGTTACATTGATGGCTACATGATTACATGACAGTTTTTGATATTTCATTCACGTGTAGGTATAAATTCGCCAGGCAAGTTTGAAAGCATCACAGACATCATTCACAACAAGATTGAGGAGACGGATGGCTGCTTCCTGATTGGTCATGAGGAGGAGAGAGGGATGCCTAACTGGTCCAGTCTGTTTGATGGTTCACATTCAGTGGTGGTGCAGAAGAATGTCCTACCCCAGAGTGAGACCTCTACTCCTTTTTCAAGCCCCAATCCAAACTCTACCTCTACACCCAGTAGCAACAAGAAGCGGCGTGCTCCACCGCCTCCTGCGGATCGAGAGCCTTACACTCCTCCCAGCCGTCCAGCCAGACCTCCTCTCCCTCCTGTTCTCCACCGTCCTCCTCCTTACCAAGAGAAGGAGAATTCAGATGTCTGCCATACACTCCCAGCCACAAGGTCCAAAACAGGAAGACCATCTCTGGATGCCAAGTTTTCTGCCATCATCCAGCAGCTCCAGCGGAACAACGCTAGCGGAGTGGGGGCCCTCACCCGAAAAAATGCTCCACTGGGCGTACTTGATGTACAACCGCAAGGTCAGTTTTCGGCCTCTATCCAGCAGCTTGAGTACCAGAACTCCTCAAATCCTGAAGCCACAGCTGAACCATGTGGCCTTGTCAGGCCTGTTCAGGGTCCTGGTCCAGTTCCTGCTCCACGGAGCAAACTGAGGAAATCCTTCAGAGAGAGGATTAGCCTTAAACCTTTGTGAACTTCACATTTGGCCTCTACATTTAATATTTACGCCAATTTGCCACTAATACAAACACCTTTGTCAACAGTTTACAGGATTAGTCTAATAATGTATTTTATTGATTAAAGGATTAGTTGTTTTGTCTGTAAGCTTTAAGGAAAAGGTGAAAATTTTTTATCAGTGTTTTTCTTAGACCCAAAATCACATTATCAAATATGTTGTTCGGTCCACAACCCAAGGTATAAAGTTTACTGTCATTGAGGAGGGAATGAACAGGAAAACACTCAAACTTAAGTAGCTACAATTAGATTTTCTTTGTTAAAAACACTCATACTGATTACAAAATGATTAAAATTAGTTATTTTTTTAAAATAATTTTTTTTAATTAAAATAATGGCAGTGACTGTAATACCTGACAACTAATCAATTACTGCAACTGTGATTTTTACAGTCATTCAGCCTAAGTAATGTGATATACATTAGTGGTTGTACTGCTGTTTTACTGAAGAAGAAAGGGTCTCTTAACAAATTGAGTTCAGCATAATGTCCATCATTTCATATCACAGTGTCGGTGATTTGATCCATTTCCTCGTTTTTGTCACCACTGTAAACCTTTTTCATGAGCAGCTAAACCATGGTTGTAGATTTGTTTGAGCACTGCCATCATCAATCCCACTAAAATAGAAAGGTGTATTTCTCAGCTCTGCCTCTGGAACATGGAGTGATGAAAGAACCTTTGCAAACAGCACTCAAATTGGAATTGATCCATAGTCTGACTGTGGACGAGTCATTCCTTTCGGAACTCTTGACTTATTCCACTTACTGTGACGACTTTATGACCACTACAGCGGATTTTAAGGGAACAGGATTTTAGGAGCAATCATAGGCACTAATGTAATTTATCCATTTTCCAGAGGTCTTAATGGACTGACCCTGGTTTTCAGTGACTACACAGTATGTCCAACACAATTTAACACTGCAGCAATTAAATGAGATGAACATAATTGAATGAGTTTTTTTGCATGGCTAAAATAATGAATGCCCTTGTCTGTATTTTAAACACATCCAGTGCTACCAACCACTGAATATTTCAACCATTTAACAGTCATATTTTGAAGAATGGACTTTCTAATTGCATAGAGTGTCTGAAACATAATGTTTGGCTTATTGTTGTTCAGAAACTGCCTGACCAGATAAAGTACAGTAAAAGCCAAATTCTCTCTTTTTAAATCTCACTGTCTAAATTCTGGTTAATCAAAAGAGGGTGATGTAAACTTGGGAGGAGGTGGATTACTGCAGGATTTTGTTTAAGCCTCGAAAGAACAGAGACTGGATTATTCAAAGGTGGTGAGGCTCATTATTAGCAGTGTTCACAATGTTTTTTATGTTTCATATGTAATAATGATACACTTGTCACTTTGATGTTGTTCTTTATATATCTGCACAAAAAATAAGTAACTGTAGCAGAGACCTTAGTGGAAAGTTTAGGGTCAAACTGTTCATACAGAGACTGATGTGGTTAGAAGCTGTGTGATTATTGGTAAACCATCTTAAATTCTTTGCCATTAAAACCACAGCTTCAATGCTTTTAGGGGAGCCGTTATTTTACTGTACTGTCTGCAAACTCCAACAATATTTCAGCTTCTATAAAATGGTTTCTACATGCTCCAGAAAAGTAAAAAATATTACATATCAGTCGTGCTGATGAGTACTGTGAAGCTTTCAATTCCTGTGTACTTTGTATCATTAGCTGTGCAGTTTTAGTAATGCATATTAAATGTAACCAGTAGAGGAAAGTTTGAACGAGGAGATTATGTAATAACTGAAAAATGTATGACTGCATTATGACTAAATATGAGCTCAGTACCCTCTACTCAACTCTAATGAGCCATTTACATCAATATGTCTTCTTAAAAAGGTTTATATATCCCTCTGATGAACAATTACATATAATGACATTAATGGTTCAATGTGATATTTTATGGGCTTCTTTGTTTTGTTGCTTTTATTAAAATGTTCCCTAATTCCTTTTTTATAGAGTAATACTACCTTCTCATCTTGATGTCACTTTTGTAGCTTCAGAATTACTTAGACATTAAATGGCACTGTCCTTATGTTCTAGTAAGTAGTGGTACATTAATCCTGTCCTAGTTTGGTGTAATTTATGTACAGTGCAATGTAAAAAAAATATTGTAGTTATTTTTGTTCTTGGAAAAAGTGCAATTTTCTCCTCATTCTCTGTTCACCATTGTCTTGGAAGCTAACTGTATTTTTTATTATTGCTGATCTGCAATAAAACGGCCTACATTCTACCCTGGTGAGCCTGCTTTATTTTTGCTGAGCTTGGAAGTATTATTGAATATTTTTCATGGTAAAGGTTTACCAGGGGGTGGCAATAAAAGTCAAAGCATAGCTTTTATTGCAGCCCAACACACATCCCATAGAGATACATGCACTGGCACTTTTCTGTACTGCAGCAAATACTGGAGAGGCTTCTCTGGCTTTCAGCCCAGAAGTAGCCTGTTGTGAAGATTAAGGCGGATGGAATCTCATAGCTAGATAATGGTATTACAATAATAAAACCTCATTCACAGTGCATTTACTCAGGGAAAAACATTATATTGATGTTACTACACTGACATTTAATATGTGCGTATTTGGCTTAAGCTATTAATCTGCAGTTAAAAAACACAACTGAAGAAATGTATAGATAGTAAAATATTTTAATTAAATATACAGGAGCTCATATCATACAAAATGTCTTTATTTTTTATCTTGCTCGCCAGCTGGATGATTGTTAAACTGTATCAAAAACACTTTAAGGATGCACATTGATGAAAACATGAAAAAAGGTGAAACAACAAAGAATATTCTAATTCTTAAACTGTAGTGTTTAAATCTAACATGATCATGGTGACCTTGAGAAACAGAGCAAACAAGGACACAGCTAGATTGTGTAACCGACTTTTATACTGTTTATATACTATTTACAGATTATAACAGTTATATGATAACAACCACGCTGTACTATCTACAGTGATATTTACACAGAAAATAAGACAAAAGAGAGGGGCTGCCATGAAATTGATCCCGTGAATGTTCTGTACATGAGGGCTTGCCAGCATTAATGCCAGTTTTACCTACACACAGCAATGTACAGTACTTAATAAGAAATGAATATCTTTATCTAAGTATTCAGTAAAACTTTTACATAGAGACAGCTTTTTTTTCTTTTGAAAGTCCATTCATGTTCACTGTGTATTTCGACTATCCTGGATTGCAATTATAGTGGTTGTAAAAGCCAGAGCAGGTGTTGCCTTCCTACCTCGGGCTATAGAGCATAGTAGGCATACTTTATGGAGTCTGGTACCTTTTCATCACTGTTAGAAAACGCATACAGCATACATGCCCTGCGGATGGCAGACACCAGACCTGTGTGTGTGTAGTAACTGTCAGTAAACCATTTCAGCTTCTTCTTCAATTGCAGTTCTGACCATTAACAGAATTCTTTCAGCACAAATTGGTATGAGATCAAGGCCAAACAGAGAAAATAAAGATTTTGTTTCCAAGTAATAAAGTCTGGTGTCTGATAGCCAAGTGTGCCATATGGTTTTGAGCGTCTGTGCTGCGCTTCAGAAAAGACTGACAGTAATATTTATATTCCTACCCTGCTACAGAAGATAAACCTTAACAAGTGTAGTGCTAATTCTAATCCAAGACTGCGAAAGGCACAGATATTTGCAAAGCAATAATATCCTAAGTGACAACATTCCTATAAAAATCATACAGTGAGTCTTTTCAGCACATCGAATAAAAGAGCTTTTCAAGTTCGAGAAAAAAGATGAAATGCTGATTTCTTGTGGTGAGCATTCCACAGCAGACGGCTGCTTCATTATGCCAGTCCTACAGACAAAAACAAGCTGCTACAGTCTACTCATCACAAGGGGTGTGGGCTTGATTTACTTTCAGTTTAGGAAGGAAAATTAAAACGTTCTTTCATCAAATCTAACACAAAAACATTCGAGATTAGTCAACAGATTAAACAAGACAGCTACTTGAGTTGTATGTGAACTGAAATACATAACTAATAAAAGGTTGAACTGAGTAAAAAATGAGTCTACAGTACATCTGTCAACACAGCACTGCAGAATGCAATGATGAGTCGATTTCATGATATGCAGCACCACAGTGAGGGTAAATGTCAATTTGAAACAGTCCAGGAGGATTTACTGTGTCGTTAGCTGGCAACAGCGTTCAGTGTGGAGAAATGTAAACATACAACACCACTGGCTGAAGTGCATTCATGTGCTAAACACCTGTTGTACTCATGAACACACCTTTTGTGTTATCTGGGATTTTATTTATGTTATTGTGGTATTCGTAGTGTTTTAAGCAACAAAGTTTAGCCCTCAGATGTAGTAAACAAATGGCTTGTCTCTGTTGCCCTTCACTTTTCTGATGTCCAGAGCAACAACATGACTCATGGTGACTGAGAGCGGCAAATTGGTTTGTGGGCACATACACATGAGCATTGTGCAAATTAGAATACAACAACAACAACAACAAAAGATACAGTAAGTGGTGATAAAAAAAATACAGAGCAGTGCAAAGTATATAACCAAATGCATAAACAAAAAAAGGAAATGGAATTTTCAGTCTGTTTGACTGATGCATTTATCAGTCTCTGAAGTTCAATCAGTGTTTTATTGTCATTTGACTGAGCCACCATCGCCAAGTTAAAGACATGGAAAATACAAAGCTGAAAGAGCATAGAGAGGGGGAATCTCTCACAGTCTAGTGCTGGGGTGTACCGAGGACAGCTGGGCTGGTGGGAGGGTGGACAGAGGGTACAGGTGGTGCAGCAGGTCACCGTACAGTGCTGCCCCACCTGGATGTCTGTAGAAGTGATGTGGGCTCGTACTGGAGGCCAGCAGCTGCCGGTGGAGCATCATGGAGTGAAAGGCTAATGGGGGCATGAGGGGAGACACTGCTGACTGGCTCTTTAGGTACTGCAGACCTGGATGCTGTTGGAGCCCATCCTGGGCTCCGGGTGCAGAGACCAAGCTTCCGGGCGGGTACATTCCTGCGTATAAGGGAGCGGCATGGGGTGGGGGGTAGGTGGTTGTAGGGTGGCCTTCTGGGAGGTGGTTGTTGAGGTGAACTGCATGGGCTGGCTCAGCTGGTTTCAGCTCTTCTGGATCACTGCGACGGATTGCTCCAGCAGGGTGGATTGGTGTCACCACACGAACTTTCCTCTCAGGGACATCCTCAGTCTCTGGTTCTACTTGGTTCCTCTTACTTGGCCGAATGGGACTGGTGAGGCATGAATCTGACGAAGCTTTTGGGCTGGGAAATGACTGTGATGGTTCAACTGGACTCTGTTTAGGGGGAGAGACAGTCATAGGAGGAACTCTGCATGCTTTCGGGTGGGACTCCAAGCTCTGATGTATAATGGGATATGGTAATCCACAGAAAGATGACTTCGAGAAAGAGGACGCCCTCTGGGAGAGAGGTTTTGAAATTGTGAAGTCTCTGGGTTCATCTTCTGCCTCTCTGCTATCTGCATGTGTCTGAGTTCTGTCACTATAGTGCGATCTGTAGGCCAAGCCCTCTTGCTCCAGGCTGCCACAAACAAAACCCTGGCTGCTTTCACGCTCCCTGCTGTAGTGCTCTCTGCGCTCTCCATTAGAGAAGCCAGCCATTCTCTCCTGGCTCAGACAGTTCTCAGTTTGCCTGTAAAGACTGTTGAGGTGAGGAGAAGAGTAGCAGTCACCAGCGTAACTCCTTGGTTGACCTGCTGGACCCTGAACAATTTTCTCTCCAGCTTTCTCCCCACTGTCCTGGGCATGTGTCCGGGGCAGATAGGGTTGCCATGGTGGATTCACTTGAGCTTGGAGGTGGTGGCTTGTCCGGCTGCTGTACGTCTCTGAAAGCTCTGCTGCAGGGGCCCTCTCAGAGGGGCCACTTGTGGCTTGCTGTGGAGGCTTGCTGCTCTGAGCATGTTGGATGACTGATGGCCTGAAGATCGGTGCAACCTCTGGGATGCTGTCTGTCCTGTGCCTCTGTCCTCCCAGCTCCTCTTTAGCCTTCCTCTTCTCTGTCTCCATTTCAGCCACTGATATGGATAAGTGAGAGGCACCAATCATAGATGATGGAGCTTGAATTGATGAAGCAAATGAGAAAGGGTTGGACTCACACACTTGGGATAGGAGCTTCTTTTTGGCCAAAGGTGACATGACCCCCTGGCTGGCTTTGCAGTAGGCGGCCATTTGTGCAGATCCCTGTGTAGACTCCTTCTTAATCAACCCATAGTCTTCTTTGTCTAGGTAGCAGTCTGTGCTGCAGTCTATTGGCTGTCTATCCAGCTGCTTACACATGGGTAACACTTTCCCTACTCGTCCACCATGACTTTCTATTGAGTCTTTGACCCTTGAGGTGGTCTCAGGTAGGGCAACGTGTCCAGCAGGTTTGTTGTGATCCCAACGGTGTGACAGGTAGGGATTTTTGGAAATGAAATGCCCTTCAGTTTGCTGTTCAACAGTGAGTTTTGCTTGAAGGGCCTCACTGATCTGTCTCCATTCAGGCTGGGGTCTGGTCACTGTGAGGAGGGGTAGACCAGTTTGGGGATTTCTATAGTCCGGCTCTTTGGGACAGAGTAGAGATGACTGCTCCACAGATAAGGACTCTTCCTTCTTCAGGGTTAGGTGTAACTCTTCCTCGTCTATTATAATCGGTTCATCTTGAAGAGAAACCTCCCGTTTTATAGCTGCAGACAGCTCATGATTCTCCTCTTTCCCTTTGGAGTCCTATGTTCAGAAAAATGAAAGTTGTTACAATTATATCTCACCACTTTGTATTTTCACCCATTTGAAAGACACCAGAGGAAAAAAGTGACGGAATAGTTTTTTGTTGTATTACAGACCCTTAGATTCCCCAGTCTCCCAGTCAACATCCCATTGGTCATCTGCAGTATCTACAAAGCTCCCTTTTCCCATGTTTGGTTAACATGAGGGGTACATGTAGTACCACATTCTCTGAGCTAAAAGCTTACAGACTTGCACATTTGTCAGAAGAAAAGCTGTTTCTCTTTGCATTAATAAATTGGAAAGAAGCACACACTCTGCACACTTCCTAACATAATCCCATATTTGTAGCTATTGGAAAAAATCCTCCTTTTCAACTTTGTATTTTCTGGTTAATTGACTAAAAATTGTAAAGTTAAGTAAATCACACAGAATTGCATTAAGTTGCCAAAATCAGAAAAAAACAGTGTCTGTTGTACCTTAGTCAGGATTATCAGATATGACAAAAACAGAGGCAATACAAGATCTAACCTCCAACCCTCTTAAAATCTGCCATGTTCAAACTATGCTGTCTGTAATAAAGTTATTAGTTTCAGACATTTTAAAGTAATACATTGAAGAATAAGAATGAGATCAATTCATCCAACTAAAGATTTGATGTGCCTTTAACCTACTACATGCCTGCCTTCAGTATATTATATTCAATATGAAGGCTTCTTGCAGTATATACTGTAGTGCTAGTGCTCTGTACTATGTGTCATACTCTTGAATTTGATGAATGACAAGATCCAAATTAAAACTCAGTGGGACAAAGTCATACTTGATTATGTTCAATCACTCATGTTTCATTCTAAAGACAACGTATTTAAAAGAATACGGAAGACTTTGACTCATATAGGACCCATAAATCCTCTAGAATATAAAGCTTGTCATGCAATTACTGGAATACAGTGACAAGGTAGTGAAGAGTCAACATTTGGCATAAATTTAACTGGTAAAGTGATGAGGGATTTCTTGTGAGGCATAAAATCTGACGCGGATGACTGGCTTTCCGAATGCGATAAAGAAAGCTGTATTTAATTTCATAACAACACAAACCGAATCTGCTTGAGTTGCATACAAATTAAGAACCCTGATGTTCAAAAATAGCCAAGAAACAATTAATATTCTGAGAACAGAATATCAAAAGGTCACATTGAAGGGTTGTTATATTGAATTTCTACAGAAAATCACAGGTGGTCGATTAATTATTTCCACAGGTGCATATTATATACTGTAAATATGCCAGAACTTTATGTGACCTCTACTGAGGGGTCTTTTCAGTTTCTCTGATTGGTTTTTACTCTTGTTTCTTGTGGTTCTCTAGTCTCATTTATGTACTATGTGTGTTTTATATGTGAAATTGTCTTTACATTGTAAAGATGATGTATTTTATAGAACACGGAAGACTTTCATGTACTTTATTGGATAAAATAGGACCCACTAATCCTCTGGTATATAATGCTCTGAAAATAATGAATTAAACAGCTTTATGTGAAAATGTTGGTTGCTGCTGAAAAGACCTTTCTGGCTAAATAAAGGATAAAATAAAATACAATAGAATAAAGTAAACCCAAAGTGGAGTAAGCCAAAGTCAACGAAAATAAAAGAAAAATAAGGTAAAATAAAGTCAAACATAAAGTAAAGTAGAATACAACAACCTAAAACAAAGTAAAATAAAAAAATAAAGAAAAATAATGCAGAGTGAAGTAAAACAAAGTAAAATAAAATAAAATAAAAATACATTAAAATAATATAAATTAAGATAAAGTAAAACATAAAGTAAAATAATAACTAAAGCTTAAGTAAAATAAAACCAAAAATAAAAGAATGTATGAAAGAAAGTAAAATAACAGAATAAAGTACAGTAAAGTAAAATAACATTAAACCAAAAAGTAAAAAAACAAAGTAAAAGAAAATTAAAGAATAAAATAAAAAAACAAACAAAGAAAAAAATACAATAAAGTAAAATAAAATAAAGTGAAGTAAACTAAACACTACAGTAAAATAAAATAAACTGCAATAAAATAAAGTCAAACATAGATTGAAATAAAAAGAAAATAAAACTATGTAAAAGAATAGTAAAATAAAATATAATAAAATATAGCAATATAAAATTAAGTAAAAATAAAGGAAAATTAATACAATAAAATAAAACAAAATAAAGTATAACAGAGCAAAATAAAATTAAATGGGTTTGTATGGTTTTATTTAAACCAAACTGGGGTCATCTGTGACTGACCTGTGATTGTTCTTGGCCTTTCAACTTCTCCCCTCGCTCCTTTTTACTGCCCTGCTTATTGAGGTTTTTCAGTTTCTTGGCCCCCGTTCCTTTGGCTTTGGCTGCTGACGCCTTCTCCTGGCCGCCCTCCTGCTTCCGGGGTTTAGTCACGGGGAGGGGCTTGTCCAGCTCGCCTTTAATGTACCTCTCGTACGGGAGGAGGAGCCTGGGGAGGAATGCAGCCAAAAGAACAGACATGAGTTTGTGCAGGGATCATGTTATGTCATGTCATACATGCAAAACACAGACTGACGTTCTGGCTATTACACACAAATCTAAAACGCAGTCGGAACACGAGGTAATGCGGCTATTTTTGTACTGTACAAGTATG
Source organism: Pseudamia nigra (assembly GCA_029823295.1). Taxonomy (NCBI): domain Eukaryota; kingdom Metazoa; phylum Chordata; class Actinopteri; order Kurtiformes; family Apogonidae; genus Pseudamia; species Pseudamia nigra. The sequence continues at coordinate 743 of JAQQAE010011209.1, read as the reverse complement.
CACAACAAAGAGGGAATTGTTTTGTTAAAACAGGACAAAATGTACAAAAGAACTGTGATAAGTAATATGAGGAGCAAAATGAGCCACAGCTTTGCCACAGGCACGAACTGAATCAAATACTTCTCCTCTAAACTGCCTTGTTTTAATACCTGGCAAGCATTAACAATCCTATTGTAATTAAAGTGGGTTAGGGAAAATCCAGGTTCACAGCAGAGCCACAGAGTGTGTGTGTGGGGGTGTGTGTGTGTGTGTGTGTGAGAAAGAGAGAGAGAAACAGAGAAAGGACGTGCAAAAACAGTTATCTCCTGCTGGGAAACATCACATTTGGTATTAGTTTAACTTTGGAAAAAAAACAGACACGTGTGCATTTGTGAGCATGTGTAAATCTAACTTGAAAATGAGGTAAGTGCCTGCAAAAATCAAAGTCAAATTGGAATGTCACAGACGATAATCTCTAATTCAATACCCTAATGTGATTAATAATTTCATCCCTTACAGCAGTTTGAGCAAGGGTGAAGGTTTTGTCTGAGCTTTGTGTGTGTGTGTGTGTGAAACAAAATAGGCAACAAAATGACAAATTAATATACTATATAATCAAGAAAAATGAACGAAATAATCAAAAAATGAATAAAAATGAACAAAATTATTAAGAAAATTGATAAAAAGAAACAAAATATTCAAGAAAATGAACACAACTCACAACAATGAAAATACTCACAACAATGTGCAAAAAAGAAAAAAAA
>JAQQAE010011208.1:0-13732 GCA_029823295.1 Pseudamia nigra | reverse complement strand
ATCCAAAGCAGCAGTAGCCTTCTCCATAACACGGCTAGCGGCTAACAGCCGTTAGCTACTCTTTCGCCAGGTCGGTCGAACGCCACTAGAATGTTTTTATATCATCTTGCATTTCACATGCAATGAGATCGTATTACATGTCTTCTTGTCCCCACTATCGTTCTACTTATGTCCCATGATGAAAAACACAAAATGAAGCAGTATTTAAAATGAAAAAGCTCAGTTTGCATTCACACTCAGCTGCAGGACCCGGACACATGATCAGAAGGACCCCAATGTTTACATTCGCTTCCGGGTCATTCACGGATGAGACTCGGAAGTGATGCAGACGTGACTCGGGCGTAGACACGTCAATCTTCAATCACTGTCCGAATAATTTTTTTGTTATGCGGTTTGGACTTTTTGCCAATTTCTTCTTCTGTATGTGAATTTTTGTTTATGCAAAGAGTTCTTTATGCGAGGTACCACTGTATACACGCCTACTGAAATATCTGAAAATATACCTTAAGTTAAATTTTAAAAATTCAGAGTATTAAGTCTCAGTTTTAAGGTCTTAACATTCCTGATTGTAAACAACTACAGTAACTATCAAACAACGTTGTAAACCTGTAAACTTCAGTATTTTGCTTAAACTTATAATAAAACCTCTACATTACAATACATACTGTACACTTCACCTAAGGTACTGTATGTGTGCGACTGAGCCGCAGTGTTGAAAACTGTAGTACTGTCAGTGTCCACGTGTTCAATGTCCAGAAATAAACATATTTACAGTCTGGGTTTTTCCACCTCTGTGAACACTGTACAGGGTGAATTTGAATATAACACATGTTTAGACAATCTAAATCCTGATATTTGTATAAAATTAAGGGCATGAACATTTGGATTGTTAGGTATGTTTGACACAGAGGCTTCATTTCATTCATACCAGGTTACATCCACTCAAATTCCACCTTTGTTTATTTTTGAATCAGTATCAGAAGACAGCGGAGCCAATATGACAACTCCCTGAGCCTCACTGCTTGAGTGTCCAAACCCCTCTTCAAGGTTTTTCCATCTCTTCACCTGCTCAATACTGTTAAGCTAATAATTCAATGTGTCATGTTTTACTATACAACTCTCTTTTTTAATGTCGTAGCTAATAATCAACTGTCGACGTCAGATTTCCACAAATACGAAGAGAAAACTACTCTGATCACATGGGGTCAGAAGTAAGTCAGACATACAATAAATTTGTACTTGTTTATTGAAACTAGTTTTGCCACTGTTTCTAATATTTGCACTGGAGAGGAAACAAAGACAGAGCAACAGACATAATCATGCTGGCCCTCATTTAGCAAACGAGTGTACAAACCAACGCAGATTTGAGCAAAAACTCATCATACCCTAGCGTTCACATGTAATTCATTAAAAAGTCGTATCTCTCCAATTTCGGCACACAAATCATTTAACCTTGATAAATCCTGCAGCTGAAAACAATCATCATTTGCATGTAACGCCACTAATTAGTCTCCTACTGGCCCTTGATTTACAACATGATGATACAGAATACAGCCAAGAAGAGGAACGTCAGAAAATATAACATCCAGATGAACTGATTAGTCTGAAAGTGACATCAAATAAAGTCAATAAAATGTAGTACGGAAATAAATCACTGATGTGCAGTATTTCCAGCAACAAGTAAAACTCTGGGTCAACTAATTTATACAAGTGAGACACAGATATAAACCTACAATGTATGTAACTATTGGATTAATTATCTGCAGGTTAAAAATAATAGTCAGACCTGAAACTTGCACACAAACAGCAGAGCAGGTGAGCAGGACCCCCCCTCACTGACCCAGAGTGAGGAGCACACAGCACCGGTTAGACATTGACATGCTCGCCACAGTGTCCAAACTGGATGATGGTAAAATAAATTAATAAAATCCTGCCAGTATATTTATATCATCTATTTAATTGTAGTGAATAAGCAATCAGTCCACAGTGATCAGGCTAAGCCATTCTGGACCAAGACACACAGAACCAGAACACTGCAAACTGTGGGGGGAGCACGCATCCTCTGCCTTCACCGCTCACAGCTGGTGTTGGACCACCACAACCTGTCAGAGTCAGATTCACAGTTGTCCAACACCAGCTGCCCCAGAGTCTGGCAGGTTCTGGAGAAAAAAACCAAGATTTGTGGGTCAGTAGTGGTGATAAATCACTCACTTTCACAACCATCCAACACTGAAAGAGAGAAGAAAGATAACCTGAAATGCACACATGAAATATTTACTCAGACATTGTGCATCGTCTGCATAATAATTTTTATAGGATTTAACCATAGATGTTAAAGTCAAATATTGTGTAGTAAAAATAGAAAATAAGATATTAATCATAACACCAAAAACCTGGTTACTCTGTTAATTATATTTTAAACATTATTCAATTTTTTTTCTGAGGCATACAAATCTGCCGTCATTATATATTTTATCAAAGATAATATATGATGAATATGTGACTTCAGATGTTTACATGTCAATCAGAATATATCAGGCTGCCATATTCTGCTGCTCCTCATGTGAGCTCAAACCTGCCATAAGATTTCAGTGTATGTTACTCTCATGATCAGATTGATAAATGCCAAGGTTTCTGTCATATGCTTATTTATAAATTAGGGCAACTGTCCTGTTTCATACCTCTTCAGGTTTGGCTTATTTTGGACTATCGTGGATCACTATCAGGACTATTCCACTTCCCTCCTTACACCATCAGAATCACACATTACTTTCTGCTGACATGCATAGCCTAGTTTTGCAGTTTTCTAGTAGTTTTGGCAGAATTGTTCATCACATCTTAACTCTCTTAAATCTTTACCCAAGTTATTTTTTGTTATCCTCGTTTGTCCTGGATCCCTTCTAAGCAGCAGCCCAAAATGAAAAAAAAAACTGTAATTTGTCATATCTAGAAGTGAATTTATATTCAGCTTACTGCATTTTGCTAGCAAATTGCAACACTTTAAAATCCTCCAAATGTTAAGTGCTTTGTGCACATACAAGAGTGTTTTAAAATACAATGACGAGACCGCTTTCGTGTACATTAATCATTTGCGGTTGTTAACCTTAGTGGCAGTTGAAGCTCTTTAGGGGAACAACAAGCCAAAGCTCAGTGAGCTATAACCCCAGTGTGAGTCTCTGTGCCAGGGCTGGTTCACACCTGAAGATCCATCTTGTACTTTCACATTCAACCCTCATCACCACTTCATCTGACATCACCTCAACCTCGTTCATCACTCTGTCCTCCACTGCTTATTCTCTACTCCCCACAGAGGACGCCATTAAAAAATAAACAATTTCACATTTGTTATGCTCTACTGTGGCCTTTATTAGTGGATAAAGAATATGTGCTTAATTTTGGTTGGACAATATTCGATATGAAATGATATACAGTAGAACACTCAATACATGCATGCAGTAGGTGGTGGGTGCTGGTCGTACTCATCAAAAATGTGCATTTGAAATCCCAATAAAATATTTTAAATTTGTAGTTTTTTTTTGAGTAAATTCTTCCTTAAGGCTCTAAAAAATTCTGGCTTCATAGATTATGTTGTATGTTTCTGTGTTTGGGCTCATTTTTGTTCATTGTTGCATTCATTTTCTGTTCATTTTCTCAGTTGTTCTTTTCATTTCTGTTCATTTTCTTTCATCTTTGTTCATTCTTTTCTTTTTAATTCATTAACTCTTTCATGCATGAATTATTAAAAAATATTTATACTTTGATATTGCATCACCTACAGCCTGTAATGTGATTTTCAAAAATAAGCCTGTTCAATTCCACCAATGAGAGGTGAGGGTAGTGTTAGCTGGCTGTCAATCATTCTCATGCACATTCTCAAGATAATTCTTCTCGTGTGTGTAGTTTGTATCAGGCACACGCTGATACACCTGAAGCATGTGTGGCTGAGCACTACAATGGCTGCAATGGAGAAACAAATGAGGTGCATTAACTATTCCTCCTTTTGCAAACAAGAGTAAGAAGAAAACAACAGAGCCAGCACCATGGTGTCAGTTAGAGCCAGCACCTCCCATCCTGTGTGACCAATGTTTTGACATGGGTTCTAACCAGATGCTAATCAGCTCCTGGTCAAAGCTGGAACCTCTGGTCCTTCACCTGACATGGTCTGACACGGACCCCAACTGAGCCTGTGCCGGGTTTGATCAGCAGCCAGTCAGAGCCCATGTCACGCCACGTTAAGTTTTCAGGCTAAATCTAAGATTTTCCTCATGTTGCCAACTGCAGCTTTAAACCTGACTTATTTACCATGATAATATAACATTTTTGTCTGTATGGCCCAGCTTTAAGATGACAAAATAACACAGAATATGTTACTTTAGTTTCTATTTGCAGCTGTAAAATCCATTTTCAATTTTACCCAATTAGTTGGGTTGTTTTACTGTTTGAAGCTGTGTGTGGGAGTTTTCCCAGCAGCATGCTGAACACTGTTCGTATTGACACTCTTCACTCTGTGTGACACACAACAGCTCGAGCCGAGAGGATAATAGGAAAGAGGATTGAAGCACCATTGACAACATCCTGTGGCCCCAAATACACATGATAAACACACCAGGCACAAATTTAAGTCGCAGTTTCCCAAAACAAGCAAGCAGTTAAGGAGATAATGCCCTGTGCTGTGGCACTGTTTGTTTGTTTTCATTTCAAAGTGTGAACATTTTTGTTCCAAAGCAAAGATGAAAGGCTTAAAGTAAGAAATGTTTGAAATCTCTGCACCTGGAAAATGAACTGTGGAGATGCTTGATCGGCAACACAGATAATGGCTTATTGCGCTCACAGAAAGTGTCTGTATGCTGATTCTACCTGTGACATTACAAGTTAATTAAAAGGACTTCATTTGTCATGGATATCAACTCATCTTTAATTAATTTCGTCTTTTATTTAAAATACACTACATAAATGAGCGCAACCAATGATGGTTGTCTACACTATAAATGAAATTATTTGAAGGCTTCAATAAATAAATACAGTGGTACCCCGGCTAACAAATTTAATCCGTTCCGGTGTCACATTCACTGGCCGAAACAATCGTTAGCCGGTTCCCAATAGTTCACTTCTATCTCTCACATTACCTGAATTTTTCCTGTTAATAGGAACAAAATTTTTACCGATTTTTTCTTTGTTACCCAGATTTTTTGTTACCAGAAGCGTTCGGTGTACCACTGTAATGTATTCAAGGGTAATGTGTGTTTAATTTGAACAAGCAAGAAATTTTTAGGAAAGCTTGCCTGGATGCTTCTGAAATGCTTCCTTTTCTGTTTCTGGTGAAATGTATATCTTTAATTTGTGCCTATTCTGTGTTAAACAATGAACAAAATAATCAAGACATAGAGTAGAAATTAACACAATAAGCAACAAAATGAGACAAACTGATCAAAAACTAAATGAAACAATCATAAAATTAACCCTTTCATGAATGGTGTCCACTACACTACCCCACAAAAGCAAACTGACAGCAACGAGGTAAATATAAATTAAATTTATAGTAATTTCACATTTAAGGCAAAAAACAGAGCAAAATGCAATATGTCAGTAAGTATTCTGACTTAAAATGAACAAAATAATCAGGAGTAACATAAGATGCAAAAGGTGCAAAGTAATAAGAAAAATTAATACAAGTGAAACAAATCAGATCTAAAATGAACAACCCAATCAAGTAAATGAACCAAATGGGATGCAAAAAAAAAGAAAAATAAAAAAAAACAATCGGGAAAATGCTTTAAAAATGAACACAAACAACCAAAACCAAAATTTTCAACATTTTTTTTGTAATTTTCACTGTTTGCTGAGTTATTTCACTTTGTCTTAGTATGGCAGTACAATTACTGTACACAAATTAAAGCCACAGTATTTGCAATAACAAGCACAATTTGTCCTTGTATAGACCTCTATAACACAAAAATACTCTACAAATAGTGTGCTTGATTCATAATTTAGATTTTGTACATGATCAAATTGTAACTAAAGCATAAGTATGATTACACATCACTGAACTGACATGCCCTCATGGACATAATTTAATATTTTTCAACCACTACCATGCTTAAAATAGGTGACATTATCTTGTAGATTGTTTGGATGTACCATAAAGCTGAAAATGTAAGCCAGTTTGTTCCAAAATGACTGTCTTGTCCTCCTACCAGAGTTTAGTGACAGTTTCAACAAACATGACTAAAAAAAGTTACAAACTGCAGCTTTAAAGGCAAATTTTTGGTCCTCATAGGTGGCAGTTGACAAAACAAGATGATTATTTCAATTCAGTTGAATTCAATTTTTATTTGTATGGCGCCAATCATAATCGGCGAATATGATGACACTTCACAATTTGAGGCAGAGACCTCATGACTATACAGAGAGTAAACCCAACAGAACCACCGAGCGCAAACCTAGGGTGACGGGGAGGAAAAACTTCCTTTAAAGGAAGGGAAAACCCTCCAGCAGAACCAGCGGCTCAGGGTAGGCGGCCATCTGCCTCGACCAGCTGGGGTTAGTGGACAGAGGAAAGACAAAAGAAAAGAGTAGAGATAGAACACCAAACAACAGAGATACTGGGTGACATCCACAGACATTGTTGATTTAATTATAATAGTAAATTATGCAATGAAGTAAAATGGCATAAATAAATGAAATGATGAAAAATATGTAAAAAGGTATAAAAGACAAAGATGTAAATGATGCAAAAGTACAAAATAATATAAAGGAAGCAAAAAGAGGCAAAAGATGGCCACATGGACACAACAATCTCCCTTGTGGCGGTTTTATCATCATAGAGACAAAAGATTATAGAAACATTAAATATCACAATATAATATGTGCAGTATATACAGTATAGTAATTGATTAGCACATAGCTGAGTTTAGGTGGAAAATTGCTGCAACGATTGAATTCGACATTCAATGTGAAAAATAAGTATGTGCGAATACATCAACTTTTGTTCATTGCTTGAATTCATCTGTTTGTGTTATGCATATTTCTTTGATTACTTTGTTCAGGAATACAAATTTTGTTTAATTACTTTGATATTTTTGTTGTTGTGCATTTGAATTCACTGATGAAAACACAAGTATGTTTATTCAAAATACACTTGATTATATATATCAGTTCACTTGCTTTTAAATGAGACATATACCCTTTTTTGGCAAGTGAATTTCATTTTTACATGTGACCATAATGTGTATTTTAAACTTCAGCTCAGAATACCACATAGATCCTTCAGTCTGTCCTATCCACGTTCACCTGGTTTTCTGTACCCTTGCGTCTTTGTTAAAATACAAGTGAGATCCTTGTGAGCAGAATTTTTCCTATCTGCGCCATAGATTCCATTACATAAACTGACATTATCCCTGGATCTCAGGAAATTTCATGTGGGTCTGATGATCCTGGAGAACTGAATAAGGACAATGATCTCATAGCTGTGACATCACAAATATCCATAAATGAAAATTGCCTGTTTAAGGTCAGTTATCTGAAGAGAAGTCATGTATTTTTCCTCCTTTAAGTGAGAATTTGTATACTTTAATATGACTTCCAGAGCCCCCTGTTCTATTTCATAATAGAAAAAGACAAGGAACTGAATTTTTCACAGCATATCTCCTTTAAAAAGACATTTGCCTGGTTTAAATTTGCATGTCAAATTCCGCTTTAATCGGATCATTCGCATTAACATGCTTGTTCCTTGTCACCCACAGTAAATGGAGAGTATCGATCATTTTTATAGCAGTGCGTGTAGTAACAGGAAACCAGACCTTACTTCACAAGCTGGGAAACAGCTTCTTTCAACACTACATCTGTCTTACAGTTTCACTACGATTACAACATAACTCCAAAACTGTCAAAAGTGATTCACAACAATAGTCTCATCTTTTATAAAGGTAAATTTGTAGAAAATATCAGTGAATCAATTCCTTTTGAGGACACGCACTGAGTCAGTATTAATGGAAACACACTCCACATTTGCACATTCACTAAGAGTTCTTTCTGTGATAAAATGTTCTCCATGTCAAACACATTCAAGGTCTGAGGATTATAAATGGAATCTAAAATATTATCACGCAGCAGCAGCTCTCATCATTAAACTGGGAAAAAGTGCCATATCCAACCAGCTGACCTCTGAATCATGAGCAGTTGACCAGACCTGCATACAATCCTTAAATAGCCTGACCTCACTTTCTACCCACAATCCCTCAGTTTCACATCCAACCATATTCTATTATTCCCAAGTGACCCCAGAGCTGATATATGAAAGCAGGCGGTATTATCTGACTACTGTGGATTTCCACACTAGTGACAAGGCTTTTTCCTGCAGACGAGTGAGCTCTTTGGCCTCGACTGCCCAAAAACAGATAAGACCCACAAGATGGGATGTTTGTCTTTCCCAGTAACTACATGTCTTTTATGTCGTGTGAAGAATTCAGTCAAAGAGGAAATCACCACTGTCTGTGAGAACTGACAAAACAAAACAATAGAACTGACAGGCCTTCTGTTGTGTATGTGTGTGCATTTCTACAGTGATGGAGTTTATTGCAGCTTACTATGTACGTGCTGTGATTTCATTTCAGACAAGAGTCAGCAAATGGTAGAGGAATTACTTTGCAATAATGGTGCACTTAAAAAGCAATTATGAGGTATCATAATTTAATTACAAGGTGGCTAATGCATCTCTATGTGATTTTAGGTATCTCCTAATTTTAAATAATTCAACCAACGTTAATTTATGATCCCCATGTAATTTCCTTAGAGGGACCAATAAACCACAACCTTCAATAATACAGTAATTTATGTACAATAATTTGTCTCTTGCTGCTGGTGTTACTATTTGGTTATGATATTTTCATTTGCACTTCAACAGGTATGTTATTGCAACAAAGTCCCCAGTAACACTAATAAATGATTTGTGAATTGGCATTTCTCCCTCGCTGTGAATGTTACTTCCCTTCAATCATGCAGCAGTGATGCATCCATCAGTTCATTAAAGCACCCAATAAACTGCGCTGTCAGCCATACGCTTCATTTAATCAGCAACTACTGAAGACCCCTTGAAATCTAAGAATATAAAACACATAGTTGTGGATCTTGATTCTCACAGGAGGAGCTGCTTTCCAAGCCATGATAAAACAATGACACACCTGTGGCCCCATTACATCAGTATTTTGGCACCATATGCATTGTAGTAAAGGTTTGCTGTGAGCTTTGATTTAATGGTTCATGAAAAGCATGGATGATGTAATGGCAGAGATGGACAGGAAGGTAAAAAGAAGGGACATACTGAAAAGAACAAACGAGCAACTGTAGAGCTGAAAAAGTCAAGATACAAAGCTGTGACTAAACAGACCTGTAGTGAGAGGCAGTGATGATGGCATAGACCAGGTAACATTTATACTTTAAAGAGCCATTTCTAGACAGAAAGTACAAATACATATGATACGTGTCGACAGCCACAAAAAATCCATTCATGTACCACCTAACATATGATGCACATTTTAGCTATAATGTATTAATAATTCATTATTACTTTATTAAAAATTGTATTATTTTGGTCCGTTGTATTGATTTTGTTTATTAAATTCTATCCATCTATCTTCTACCACTTATCTGGAGGGTCGGGTTGTAAGGGCAGCAGCTTGAGCAGGCAAGCCCAGACTTCCCTCTCCCCAGCTACTTCATCCAGCTCTTCCGAGGTGCTCCCAAGCCAGCTGAGAGACATAGTCCCTCCAGCATGTCCTGAGTCTTCCCCGGGGCCTCCTCCCAGTGGGACATGCCCAGAACGCCTCACCGGGGAGGCGTCCAAGAGACATCTGAGCCAAATGCCCAAACCACTCATCTGGCTCCTCTCAACGTGGTGGAGCAGCGGCTCTAGTCTGAGCCTCTTCTGGATGACTGAGCTTCTCATCATATATCTAAGGCAGTGGTTCTCAACCTTTTTGAGTCACAACCTCCAAAATAGCATTTGGTTGTGTTTGCAACCCCCCAACCACCACTGCACTACCACTCCCTCACCCCACCCTGAATCATGGATGGATACAACACTGTCTACGGTGCTGAAAGCAACAGTGTAACAAATTAGCTGAAAAACTGAGGAATTAATTTTTTTCTCATAAATAAAACCGACTTTAATTGTACACTGCTGTTATCGCAGGTGCAGAAACGTAGCAGAAAAGCAAAGTGAAACACTGACCAACAAGTGTGGGAGAGAGAAAAAAGGAAGGCAACTGTAGTGACTTTGTCTCTGTGGAGGTGGTTTTCCCCAAGACATTAGCAACATTTCTGAATTATATGATGAATAGATATGCATAAATGTCAGTCGTTGTTTTTAATTACATTAAACCCAAAAAAGAATTACAGACATAGTCATCCACTTAAAACAAAATACATTTTAATAAAACAGGACAATGGTGTTTATTTTCATAGTTGCTCAAAGTTTAGACTCTAATGTTCACATAACAAGACCAAACATGTGTTATAGCAAAGATACTGATATTTAGAAAAAAATTTTTTACCTTTCTGTAGCTAAATCCATGACCTCAGCATATTCACTCAACACTGTTTTTGACATCTTCTTGCTTCCTTCTTAGACAGAACTCTATTGACTCATCACTGTAGGTGCTGTGGTTTTCCTCCAAAGTTTTACTGGTTTCAAGCTCTTGTGTACTTGAGCTTCACAGTAAATGACACATTGAGGATATTCAATGTTGTTTCTGGTCTTGCATGTTAAATCTGTACTTCAAAATGTAGGACTGATATTTATGAAACTTGCAAGCTCAGAGATCTGTTGGCCCTGGCACCTTACACTTTCAGGTGATTCACCCTGAGACACCGCCCACTGTCCCAAGTCTTGAACTTTTAAATACTTCTTCTGTTAAGCCAGTGCTGTATTAACATCCATATGACAGCAAGCAAACGTGCTGCAACTGCAACTTAACACATCCACAGAGCCAAAATGCATTTTTTTCTCTTTTTGTTCTGCTGTGTCAGATCAGATTCTCATGTGCACATTCTGGACAATCAATGAAATGGAAAACAAGTAAACCCACTAAAAAAATCTATTTCATCAAAATTCAGAATTCATTTTGTAACTGTATATTTTTCACAGTGATCTGGTGACCCTCTGAAGTTTTCTCATGACCCCAGTGGGGGTTGGCACACCCAGGTTGAGAAAGGCTGCTCTAAGGGAGGAAACCCTGTGGAGGAAGCTCATTTTGGCTGCTTGTATCCTGAATCTTGTTCTTTCGGTCATGACCCAACGCTCATAACCCTAGGTGAAGGTAGGAACATAGACTGACTGGTAATTCGAGAGCTTCGCCTTTTGGCTCAGCTCCTTCTTCACCACGACGGACCAATGTCAGATGCTGCACTGATCCACCTGTCAGTTTTGTGTTCCATCCTTCCCTCACTCGTGAACAAAAGATACCAAGATACTTGAACTCCTCCACTTGAGGCAGGACCTCACCCTTCACCCTTTTCTGGCTGAGGACAATGGACTCAGATTTGGAGGTGCTGATTCTCATCGCAGCTGCTTTACATTCGCTGTGAACTGCTCTAATGAGAGCTGCAGGTCACAGCCTGATGAAGCCAAGAGAACCACATCATCAGCAAAAAGCACCCGATCCTGAGGCCACCAAACCAGACCCCTGCAATGCCCTGGCTGCGCCTAGAAATTCTGCCCATAAAAATTATGAACAGATTTGATGACAAAGAGCAGCCTTGGCAGAGTCCAACCCTCACTGGAAACGACTCTGTCTTACTGCCAGCAATGTGGACCAAGCTCTGACACAGGTCATACAGGGATTGAACAGCCCTTATCAGTGCATCCGGCACTCCATATTCCAGAAGCACTCCCCACAGAACTCCCTGAGGGATAGGGTCGATTGCCTTCTCCAAATCCAGACTGGTTGAGCAAACTCCCATGCACCCTCCAGGTCCCTGCCGAAAATGTAGAGCTGGTCCTCCGTTCCACGGCCAGGGTGTAAACCACACTGCTCCGCCTGAATCTGAGATTCGACTGTCCAATGGATCCCCCTCTCCAGACATTTCCAGCGAGGCTGAGGAATGCGATCCCTCTATAGTTGGAACACACCCTCAGGTGCCCCTTCTTAAAGAAGGGAACGACCACCCTGGTCTGTCAATCCAGAGGCACTGCCCCCAATGTCCATGTGATGTTGCAGAGGCATGTCAGCCAAGACACTCCCACAGCATCTAGAGCCTTGAGGCAATCTGGGTGGCTCTGATCCACCACCAGGGCCTGCCCACCGAGGAGTTTTTTTAACCACCTCAACAACCTCAGGCCCAGAGATTGCCCACCCCACGGTTTCCAGGCTCTGCTTCCTCAAAGGAAGACATGCTGGTGGAACTGACAAGTTTTTTAAAGTATTCCTTCCACCGACCCACAACATCTCCAGTCAAAATCAGCAGCACCCCATCTCCATCATACACAGTGTTGATACACCCCTGAGGGTGGACCAGAATTTCCTCAATGCCATTGGAAGTTGTTTTCCATGGCCTCACCAAACTCATCCCATGCCTCAGCAACCGCCAAAGCCACATTCTGCTTGGCCTCCCAGTACCCATCGGATGCCTCCAAAGTTACATGGGCCGATATAACTCCTTCTTCAGCTTGACAGCATCCCTCACCACTGGTGTCCACCAACTATGAGGGTTGTCGCCACAACAGGCACAGACCATCTTAAGGCCAGAGCTCCAATCAGCCACCTCGACAGTGGAGGCACAGAACAAGACCCGTTCAGACTCAATGTCCCCTGCCCCCCCAGGGATGCAGTTGAAGCTCTGTTGGAGGTTGGAGTTGAAGCTCCTCCTGACAAGAGACCCTGCCAAACATTCCCCGTAGACCCTCACAATACATTTGGATCTGCCAGGCCAATGTGGCTGCATGTCAGATGATATGACCTGGTGATAGGTGCACATGTGGACACCCTTATGCCTAATGATTTTGTCCAATACTGAAACACAAGTCAGATCAGGGAGGCCACCAGGTACCTGCCAACAAGCCCCCCCCCACTGATTATTTTGGTGATTTATGAATTTTTATTTTGTTTTTAGCTAACTATTGTTAATTTTGTGGAATATTTTGTTTATTTTGATTATGCTTGTTCAATGTTTGTTTTTTACTCAGTTTACTATTTTGATCATTTCTATTCATTTTCACTGAGTTGATTTATTATTTTAGTAATTTTCATAAATTGTTCACTTTTGTTATTATTATCTATGCTGTAGATTATTTGATTTGTTTTTTTCCTCATCATGTTCATCAATTTGCTCATTTTTATTCATCATTTAGTTCATTTTTTCCTGTTTGTTGTTGATTCAGTGCTTATTTGTTAACTTTGATTTATTAGAATATGTGACATGGATCACTGGATTAAGCCACAGGAGCCACTGGAGAGGGGCTAAAGAGCCATGTGTGACCCTGGAACCATATGGAATTAGATTTGTTTCAAAGGTTTCAAGCAAAACTTATCAGAAGTAAAACAAAACAAATGGATTTGAGAAAGAATAAAATTAACTCAAGCAAAAAAATTTAACCTTCAAAATAAAAATTGTCACTTGAAAACAAATAACGCTGTCTTATGTTTTGTTCAAGGATGTAGTTTTGTTTGCGCTTCCCTCTGCATCGCTCTCTCTCGCTCTCTCTCTTTTGGTTACGCTTCTTGCTTTTCGTTTGCAA
>JAQQAE010011207.1:0-13732 GCA_029823295.1 Pseudamia nigra | reverse complement strand
AAATGGTGCGGGACTTGACTGGAATTAGTCCATATATAAGGCGCACCGGATTATAAGGCGCAGTGTCATATTTGGACTGTTGTTTATCATCATCATGTTTGGCATTATATATGCCATAGTTGTCCATTTGTTTGACTTTCACAAATTTTTGACCTTATTATACTATATGTGTATGATTCAGAACCTTCACACTAAGGTGGTGCATCAGTACCAGCAGTATTTCAAAGATGGACATCCTACCTCAGGAGATGAGGAGTGTCTCTACTGGATCAGATTTCTGACATATCACATGGCTAAAGGCAATCTCTCCCAGGTATCACACGCTCTCACAGTATTTAATGAAGCAAAACTAAGTTGTTTAAGTTATTGAGTAGAAGTAAGGTGCTAGTTGTAACGTTAAAAAACTCTTAAACCTAACTCTGCAAAGGGTATGTATAGATTTTGTAAATACATTTTTTAATTTAATTTGCAGTATTGCCCAGCACTATATTCTTTAGTTACTTATTGATTTGACTTACTTGCACTTCCAGTGTAATGGTTTATGATAAAGTGAAATATATTTGCATGTCTGAAAGTTAATATCAAATATACATTTTCATAGTCTATATTTTCATGAAAGGCAGCGATAACATTGGCCAGTAAATCAGCCAGTGACTTTTTCTTGCTCTAGACTACAATTTTTTATATTAGCCTTTACAAATCCACCACCCATCTATCTCTAGTATCATGAGAGCAAACTAAAAATATGGTGTTTTTTTTCCTTTTTTGTGTCTTTCTCTGTCACTGTCTCCAGGAGCTCTACTCATTAATGTTTTCTCTGAACTGGGTCAGCATCAAAGCACAGATCATGGGTCCAGCTCACCTCATCAATGACTATGTTGAGTATGGACCCATTTTGGACAAAGAGGTAAGTTAGCAACAAACTTTACTGTGATATTTTTCTATTTTCTACTTCTGTTTATGTCATTTAAACCGTTCACTTTTACAGGTTGTAAACAAGCTGCTTTACTTAAAGCTAAAATATAAAACTAAGAGCACTATTTGCAAAATCCGCTTTTCACACTCAGCCCCTTTCTGCTTGCAGACAGAACCAGAGAGGGTTAATGGTAAAGTGAGTATTGTATCAACTGTGATTTTTCTGGTGCTTTTCAAGCTCACCTACATCTCTACAAAACCCTGTGGGAGGGTTAAAGAAGGAAATATTGTTAAAACGTAGCCTGACTGAAGATGTAAACACACTGGACTTTGCTGAGATGCCCCACAATCAGATGAAAATGAAATAAAAAAACACTCAGAGGGGAAGGTGTGTGCAGTTAAATCCAAGACCACACACTGACAGAGGAACAGAAGTGAAGATTAAGCAGGATTGTTAATAGATCAGTCTACATATTGATTTTTGGAACATTTTCAATACTTTGCCTTTAAATATGAACTACCACCTCACTCTTGTCTATCTTGCTAGTGAGATCCTGCAGTATCAGTTGGGTTATCTGCATCAAAGTGTGTCTAAATTTGTTTATTTTCTAATGAGAACAAAAATGTTTTGAAGCACTGATTTGTGCATTTGAAGTCATTAAGCTGCATTCAGGTGAGGATGTTTGTCCCTCTCTGTCCCCTTAGAACAGTGAAGTGCGAAGTCAGTTCCAAGAGTTTCTGTCCCTGAATGGTCACCAGCTGGAGCAGCGTCCTTTCCCTGATGTGGTGCAACTCGCTCTGTCTGAGCCTCACACCTCTGAGGTCTACAGACAGGCACTGGTGCAGGCACAGGAAGGGGCCAGCACAGGGAAACTCTACTTTAACTGGTTGTATGTAAACAAGCATTTCTGTGTTCTGATTTTTTTAAGATTCAAATTAGTTTGATATTTTGAATTTGATTGAATTACTGACCTCGTTGTCTTCTATGAATCTGCTGAAATGACTAGGGGGCAGTAAATGAGGGAATTGCTAAACGCTGAGCTAAATGTTACTTGCCCCATTCATTCTGATACAAATAGGGCAATCAAAGACTTTCCATCCAACTCTGGACATTTTCCTCTGTGTTTTGTTCAGAAATAAAAACAGTGTAGAGAGCCTGTCCCTCCTGGTGATCCACCCTCACCAGGGCTCTGTTTACTCTGCCTGCTTCTCCCATGATGGAGCCAAGATTGCCTCCTGTGGAGCCAGCAAGATGCTAAAGGTATGAGAGTAGAAAAGTGTGTTTTAAAATGTTTTTTGTGTGTATAAATAGTTCCCCTGAAGACAAAATACTAGATGACGTTTAATTGCAAAATAGCAAGCAGTGCACAGACAGTTCCTGCTTTCAACATTGCCTTCTTTTGGTAAAGGGTAAATGGCCTTGCACTTATATAGTGCTCTTCTACCCTACGGCTCGAAGTGCTTTACACTTTTCACCCATGCATGCACACAGGCACTCACAAGTCCACACACCAGTGACACTGGCGTCAACTTGGGGTTCAGTGGACACTTCTGGTTCATCAATGACTCCCTCTACCTACGGAGCCACAGCCACGTAGCCCCTTTTGGCAACTACCTTCTCCCATCCTCACAGAGAGAAACAATGATTATGTTTACATGCACACTAGTATTCCTCTAATATTCATAATATGACAAATACCCCATTTGAATATTCTGAATCAGGCTGTTTTCCAAGCAGGGTATTCAATATATCCAATATGTCTTTTTTGCAGGTGTATGATCAGCAAACATAAAGGTGGATGTACCAAAATTAATTCACACTAGTCAACAAGAAAAATGCATCTGCTTGTAAACCTTGTGAAAGAGGGTATAAACGTGTTTTGAAATATGAACAAATATTGTAAAGTTAACACTTTTAGGTGTTTGCCAAAGTGTAAGAGGGAGGAGGCTGAGTTCTCACAGTGGAATATCTGCCAATCAACATGTTTATTTTCATTCTCCCTATATATTTTTTTTTCAGAATAAGAGGAAAACAATATGTTCCTGTGCATGTAAACATATTCAGTGAGTGTCTGTGTTACTTTGTTTTCAATTACTGGGATGCTGCATTTGAGTACGGTATCTACAGTACCATTAGTATGGTGAACTTCTCTTAAAGGCCCCAGCATGTGGATTTGTTTAGGAAAACTGCCTCATGGAAACAAGTACTTGTGCTGTATGTCCCGTATGAATTCTTGCATAACTGCTCTATCATTATACCTGTGCATGCAGGTGTTTAAAAGCACATCAGGTGAAAAGCTCATTGAAATCCAGGCCCATGATGATGAGGTGCTCTGTTGTGCCTTCTCCCCGGATGACCGTTTGATAGCTACTTGCTCTAGTGACAGGAAAGTGAAGGTGAGCAAATTATTTCCATGTCATAAAGCTGACTGAAAGCACACAGACAATACAGTGTGAGTTTTCTATTTTGTACCGTATGGGTGTATTCTCAGGTGTGGAATGTGGAGCGAGCTATGCTTCTAAGGGTCTTTGATGAGGAGCATGAAGAGCAGGTCAACCACTGTCAGTTCACCAACACGACACGGCGTCTGCTGCTGGCAACCTGCTCCAATGACAAGTTCTTAAATGTCAAGGTGGGCATTGTATTTAGCTCTTGTGCTGGCATACAGTATATTGTTATAAAACTAAATTCATTCTCAATTATATTAAGCAAAACAGCATTCTGCCTTTGTTTTTTTTTTTTACATCTGTATTTCTCTTTCTGTGTGTCTGTAGTTATGGAACCTCAACAAACCATCCTCTCAGAACACCATGTTTGGCCACTTTGAGCCAGTCAACCACTGCTGTTTCTCCCCTGATGACACATTTCTCTCCACTGCTTCTAATGATGGCACTGTTAAGGTGACATGAAACTGCCACTAAAGTACATACAACAAACTATACAGCCTCATGTGTGACATCGGGGATTGGCTTACTCCCCAGTGCACATTGCATTAAATTAACCAATGTTAAGTAAATGATCAATTGTGAACATCGGTGTCACTGTAATAACTGTGTTATATACTCAGCAAACTCGCTGTCTATTTGTAGGAAGTGAAGTAAGAGAGAGAGCAGAACATTTTTTGTAGTTCTATCATCAGTTATTACTTGTGCAAAACTAAGTAGTTGCTACAGTTAAGTCCAAATTAGTATCTTTAACCCTATTAGTTATGTGAATAAACTGGACTAATCTGAATTGTACAACACCTGCAGAAGGGTCACCAGGTTTGAAATCCATACCAGCACATCCATATCCATACCGTTTGAAATCCATACCATCCTTTAATTTCAGTTCAGAACTGTGCAGTTTTCCTTGCACTTTTAAAACCAGATTTTACAAAGATTATTCTTCTGTGATGCTGCAACTGCTATGTTTGTGTGTTTTGTGTATGCAGTTATTTCAGGTGTCATCTGCCAATGAATGGAAGACAATCAGTGTGAAGGACATGTTTACAGATAGTGATGAAGAGGTGCTTGTCAAGTGCACCACCTGGACCGCTGATGGCAAACGCATTATATGTGCTGCCAGGAATGCCGTTTGGGTGAGACTATTGTTCGTTTTACTTGTTTTTATTCATATTTACTTAATAGTCATAGCTGTGTTTGCTGTTGTTAGTGCAGTGCAGAAAGAGTAACAACATGAGCTTGTGTATTTTAGATGTTAATCTTGCCATCAGTCTGTTGCATGTAAAGAATAAAATCCAACACCGCATTCACTTTGTCCTTCCTGCCCTTGTTGTTGGTTTGTCATTTCATTGAAGGAGACGGGAAAAAGAGGCTTGTTTATCTTGTAGAGAGTCTAACGTGTGTGTTCTGGTTGCAAATTGGAACTGGCCCCCTTCTCTGCACTTTTAGAAATCAAACAGTCTCATTTTGTAATCAGCCTGTCTGTGTCCTCAGGTTTTTCATTCTTTCCTGTTTTTGGAAACAACCCAAACACTGCACAGATGTCTGAGTTTATTTGTTTGACTTTAAATAGTGTTGTGTAGAATTAAGCAGTGAGTGAGCATTAGATTTTATTTGTAGGCATTTTTTTGTATATTGCATTATGAATAAGCTTTTGTTCTAAATTAAGTATAATCTATTATTATTGAAAATCCCTGTTTTATCTAGCTCGTTATATAAAATGCCAAGTATAAACATCACTATTATGAGTTTTTAAACCTGGAAAAAGTAAAAATTTGCAGACACCAAATGATGCGGTTATTGCTGTTTCTCAGGTGTTTGACATAGAGACATTGGAGATGCTGCTGGAGATCAGAACCAGTCGACTCAGTATGGTACAATACTGTCACGCCTGCCCAACCAGTAACTTGCTCGCCATAGCATTCTCAAACTACGCTGTGGAGGTAAAACACAGACTTAAATACATAATCTTTAACATATCTGTTTTTTTCTTTACAGTCTACTGTGGTAAAACATTTCTCTACACAGCGGCTTCACAATTATGCAAAATTAACACATGACTCTGATCCTTTATAAAATGTATGTTGTTAAAACATTTGTCTTGATATGGATTACATATAAATTTCCCTTCACCGTTTTCTTTTTTTAGAAGTACTTGGGTCAGTGTCAGGAGGAGTTAACTTAAAAAAAAAACATACAGTACATGTGCTCTGATAGTCAGTGTGTGTTTCTTCCAGCTGTGGGACCTGGAGTCCAGTAAGAAGATGGCTGAGTGCAGCGGTCACCTGAGTTGGGTCCAGCGTGTCCAGTTCTCCCCTGACGGCTCACAGTTGCTCTCCTGCTCTGATGATCAGACTGTGAGGGTAAGATTGTCTTCATTAACTGGCTTCTGTCAGTATCCCCAATTCTAAATTCTGCTCAAGCGCAAGGCTGCGGATGCACACTTGAGCTGCTCGCGGCTCGCCTCCTCTAGCGGCTTTCATTGTGACAAACACCCTATAGTCAAATTTATTCAATATACAAGTCGCTCCCCTCACTAGACTATGCAAAAAACTGCGACTTTTAATCTGGAAAATACGGTAGTTGTTAAGAGCCTAACAGGCCATTTTCATAAACACAGACAGTGCATTAGAAACTGTCCATTTTGACATCCTCTTTGTGACAAAGCTAAAAGCTGGAGATCTTATTTGCAGGTGCTGCAGTACCTTCCTTCAGGCTTGTTTCTGTTTTGAAGTGAGATAAACATGAAATGTTTACTGATATGTCCTCAGTTAATGGTATTAAATAATATGTACAACAAACAGTCTAAAAGTCAATCAATCAATCAATCAATCAAACTTTATTTATATAGCACCAATCATAATCTCTAGATTATTTCTAGGCGCTTTACAATTCAAGGCCGAAATCTTATGACTATACAGACAAAATGTCACTGCTTTAGCCTTTCAGGATTAGCTTTAAAATTTTTTGTTTATATCAATGTGTTGAAAATAGTGCATTAATTACCGGTAGATGAAAAATAACAGGTGCACTTAAACACAAACAGTGATGCCACTAAATATACTAACAAGGAATGATATTATGTTTTACTTAGTTGACAAGGTCACTTTCATTGTGCGGTAGCAAAGCTTGACAATAATGTATCAGGTTGATGTTGCATTTTGGTGTAAATTTAGATAATTAGACTACGTTTGATGATTTATTTTGTTAACTGCCAGCAAGGAAATAAGACAACTTATTCTTAGTTTGTCTCTGTATTTGTATATAGTTATGGGAGACAACAAAGGTGCACACCTCCTCTGCCATCTGCCTAAAGAGAGACTCTGATGTTCTCTTCACTGAAGAAGAAATCATTGTGTCAGCAGCCGACAACTGCAACAGACTGCAGGTGAGCTCAGGGGAAACAGAAGAAAACGACTGAATGAGTAAATGAAGGCTGGCTGGTTAAAGCAGGAGTGTGAAATTGAAATGGGGCTGTTTATTGTACTGCTCAAGTTCAGACAAGAATTACTACACCATCCATTTCAAGCTAGCGCAAACTGTGTGTGCATGTGAATGTGTGTCACAGGTGCGTGACGGCAGGAAAGGATCAGTGCTGTTCCAGTCAGAGGAGAAGCCGTCCCGGATCCGTTGCACCTGTCTGGGCAGGCAGCTCTCGGCTGTGGTTCTGGGGCAGGAGGACGGTACTGTACAGGTAGCAAACATGTGGATGTGTGACACAGCGTGTGTTTGGTTGTGTGCACCTCAGTTATACAACTGTGTTGTTCCCAAATAATGAGTAAGAGCATTTATTAAGGAAACAATTCCCTTCATTGTGTAGTATTTTTACTTCACCCTTTGCTTTAAGAAAGTTATTTAGATCTTTTTATTATCTGACATTTTTGGATGAAGCATCGTAATCATTAAGCTTAAATTCATTAAAGTCCTTCCATAACAACAATAGACTCCTTTGCACCCCTACATTACTGCACTGTCAAATATAATCACTTTTTTCATATTATTAGCCAGAAATTATGATTTTTGATGTTTACTCTATATGAATATCTTAGCTGCATCTTTTTACAAAACTCTTTAAACAAGTCCATCATAAAAGCTTTGACTGTGTGGCTATAAAAAGAACAATGCACCATTAAATAAACATTTTTAGCATCAGCCTTTTCTAGGCCCACTTTGGTGTCTGTGGTGTGAATGTGTTTGTGTGTGTATAACAGCACATCTGTGTGTATGCGTATTAATCCCTGCTCTACATTGCTGCAGGGAGGGCTTTTCAGGCCATGTTGAGTCATGAGATGTGACATTATCACTGTCTTATTTTTTTATCCATCTCATCATCTATATGTCAGGCCAATTCAGATCTCTCTCAGTTCCCTTTACCTATGTTTTGTATTCTCCAAAGTTTTCCCTCCTGCTCTCCTTTTTTATTTTACTATTCTACCACATGCTGCTTCTTTGATTTTATTCCTGCTTTTGTTTTTTACCAGTCGTATTCTTTTCATTCTGTTTGTCCCTGTGCTCTCAGCACTACTGCTGTTTGTCTTGGTGATAAATTGTTGTTTGAACGTAGAGAATGAGCTCTGTGTGTGTGTTTTTGGTGTGTTTATTGCATGTTTATGTACACAAAGGGCATCCTCTGTAGTTTTTTTTGACCGATATGTCATTAGGCAACAACCAATGTCATTAGAAAGCTTAGAGCGAATGGAAAGTAATTAAGTTCAGTTCTTGCTTTAAAAAATCTGAAAGAAATACAAAACCAGGTTCACATGTAAGTAACCTAGGTTGTTCAGTTTCTTAAAGTAACTTCCATTGTGTCTCACAATCTTTTTTTCCCACAAATCATCTGCTAATCGATGAGTTGATTCACCCAGACCGATGAGTCATAATTGGTGAGCTGTGCAGGCAGACTTCGGTGGAAGACTTATGTTAACAGACAGTATGTGTGCAACCTGTTGAGTCCTTAACAAATGACACCTGATTAGACTTTGAAAGGGGTTGAAGTCTGCTCAGATCTGAAAGTTTTTTTTAATGAATTTTTCTAAAGACAGTTTGAAAGTGCAAATGCATGACTTGTGATGGAAACTATGTTAAGTAGTACCTTTACATAAAAGAAGAGAAACTCTAATAATGTGCAATTTTAATAAACTATGTCACTTGATAATAAAGTTATGCCTACATATGTATCACTTTTGATAGAACTTTCATTTGTTATTACAGTACTAAAATTGCGTGAGGTAATAATGTAATGATGTGTCTTTGATTAGGTTCTTCAGTGTTTTTAGCATAATCATTTATTTAATAAAAAGCAATAAATACTAGTACCACAGGCATTGTGATGCCTGTCAACTCCTCCTAACAGCTTTTGCTGTTGTAGTTCCCCAACTTAACACTGGGGGGCACCTTAGTGTTAACTCCTGTTACCAATGTCTAAAGTGGATGGCAGTCATTTCATCCTCTGCCATTTGATTTGTTAATATAGTAACGAGTTACTGTAGGACAATGCAAAAGAAACCCTGTGTCATTAAGGAGAGACTAAATCTGTTTTTTTTTGTTGTAAAAGTGCAGTTGTGTGTGTTTGTGTGTGTGTGTGTGTGTGTGTGTCTGCTTGTGAACTGTGTATGTGTGTGTATCTTGTGGCAGGTGACAGGGCTGACAGCTACGTAGTCAGGTACTGAGGACAGTTGGCTGCAGGATCCAATGACTTCTGACCTCCTACAGGAGGTTGGTGTTGGCAGTCGGACTATTTAAAGGCAGTGTGCAGGTACAGTAGGGAAAGAATAATGTATGTGTGCTTGGTTCTACAATTATCTTTTGTTGTGTGTATTTTGAGCATTCTGGTTTATTTCCTTACAAAGTGGCCTTGGCCCATGGTTGGAGAACATTATTGAGTTAATGATGCACAAAAACCTGTAGTACTGACATCTCCTTTATGTACCATTTCATTTGTGTTTTTGGGTTTCAGATATGCCCTACTCTCATTCATTTACTTGTACTGTACATAAAACAACGGACCCTCATTTTTTGTATTTTTATTGATTGTTTTTAAATCCCTCCACGACCTGACTCCACCCAATATTCTGACCTAAGACCAGATCAGTAAATCAAGTGCCTTTAGCAGAACCTCGCTCCAGACTGGAAAACCAAGGAGATTGTGGTTTTGCTGCTTCAGATCCAACAATGTAGAACAATCTCCCTGTAAGTATCAAATGAGTGGAGTCGATGCCTTATTTAAAATAATAATTTAAAAAAAACTTCTAAAAGCTTGCCTGGGCAAGCATTTGCATTCTTTCATCATGTCTGATTGTATGTTTTATTGTTGTTCTCTTCATTGTGTTTTAGCTTTTGCTGTTCTATTGAGATTTATTCTGTTTTACTTGTGCATGGTTCATCTGATATTTTGGATGTGTACAGCACAATGTAACTCTGATTTTGAGAGATGCCATATAAATCATTTTCCATTATCTTTCCATTGTATTTTTTATTTTTCCAAACACCTTTGGGTATTTTTCTTGCTGCACCTTCCATCCTTCTTGAGCTGGATGTGTGAATCTCACCGAAGTGTCTCTCTGGCTTTAAAACGTACGTCCCAGAACGTGGAGCTTGACAAACATGTTCGACGCGGCCTGAGGCTTGTTCTGCTCAGACATTTCAACCCCCTCTTGAGGTGTAAATATTTTAGTGCCTGGTAAAATCCCAAGTATCACAGGCCTTTATTGTATACCTTGAGATTACAGAGTGGATGTGCTAGAACAAAAATAGTGTTTTACTGAACAAATTTGTTTTATTTGTTCATTTTGTTAAAGGGATTTTACTGCTTTGCTTTCTGTTTTAATTTATACCTTTTTGGACCAATGATTTAGTGCTTAAGAAACTTTCTAAGTTAATTAGATTCTTTTTCATCACTGGATAAATTGATTTCTGTGATAATTGGGATAGTGGAAGTTTGTTAAGCGCCACACCAGAATTTCCATTGTGAGCCCCATCCTTAATGCAGGTCATCAGTTTGTAATTAGCCTCCTTGGTACTATTAATTGATAAGACGAAATCACCAACAACAAATTGACTTTGGTTTTAGTAACTATATTTGACTATCAGTTTACGGTAAGTTTAAGAAACAAAGTTTTCCATCTTTATCAAAATAATCATTTATTCTGTGAGATTTTTTCGTCTTGGGCTTATTGCAGTGGTGTTTTATTCAGTAGTAGAGATTGAGCAGGATCTCTTGCGCATCAAAGCTATTTTGTTCTCCGACTCCCTCGGTAAGGTCTGGGAAGCTGTCAGACCCACAGCTGCCCTCTGTGGTCATGACCAGACTGAACGGTCACACTCAAAGCTCCCCCTCCTCATTCCCCACACACTCTTCTTTTTGATGTACTCATCACTATCAGGTCAGCAGTTGTACTTCACCTTCACCAATTTTTAATATATATGTCAAACTGGCCATTTTTTCATGCAAAGAAAAAAGACAAAACAATATTTATATGTGATGAAGGGATATTTCAATACACAATTCAATTTTTAAATTGGTAAATTAGTGTGTATCTAGCGTTTTGATATCAGTGAAAAAACAATTTTAAGTGACAACCACTGAGTATTCTGAAAAAAAGTGAAACTTCAACAGAGCGGTTTGTGAACTGCTTGGAGTGCAATGCCAAGCACATACTTTGACTCATTATTGCTTAGGATGCCCAGAATTTGTTCAGTGACTAAAGCAAAAGGAGGGTATTTTGATGAAGCTAAACTTTGGATTTATTTTGACAAAAGTTGCTGTTGTCATTGTTAAATTGATATAGTTAATAAATCTTATAAGTGCTTACATAAATGTTGTATTTTCTTTTTCCTTTGCATGACAAATTGGATAGTTTGACATATGTACTAAAAAAATCTGGGGTGGCCCCAAACATTTGACCGGTGGTGTACTGTATGTGTGCATAGAATTTCTGAACCATCTTTGACTTTGTAGGCATCAACCAATATATTTCTACTGGTTATTAATAGTAAAGGAGAAAGGTAACCAGTGTTTAAATATACTGATACATATTTGATTTGAAAATGTAAATCTTTGTGTTTTATACAGTAATTACAACACAAAACTTTGTTGAAATTCTTTTTACATGATTTAAGCTGACTGTTAAACAAAGCAATGTTCAATAATATTTTAACGTTATTGTCAGCTCTCACATTGAGGGATTATAAATGAGTTAGTAAATAACTAAGTGTTCTTCTCGCACTTCAACATTAATATGCTTTTGTATGTGATTTGTGTCTATTAGATGACTAAAGAAAGCAGTAGCTGCATCAGAATCAGTATAGCACATTTGAAAATTAATTCAGTGGATAAAAAATGCCTATGCAAATTGTCATAAAAATGTGATATATTCTTACTTTTTGGTAGTATACAGATACTGATATACTGATACATGACATTTGCTTTTTGTGTGCAAATGTACATCCATGTCCACTTTTTAATAGTACAGTAATGTGGATATGTTGCGCGCAAATATTTCTGTTTTCTCCTTCCAGGTGTCAGAAGTGCCCTCTGGGAAGCTCCTGGCTACACTGCTGGGACACACTAAGACAGTACTGCACTGCCAGTTCAGCCAGAACGGTGAAACACTCATCACATCCTCTGAGGACACAACCATAAGGGTGGGCTGGACTCCTCTTCTCCATTAGTTGCTTTAATCTTCCTGCTGAAGGCTTTCTTCTGCTTGATATTTGTGTTTGTCTTGCTGCCATTAATCACTCCCTCCCTTGACCTCACCATTTTTTTTTCTTGCCTAATGCTGAACATGTTCTTTCACTTCCTCTCCTGACCTGCCTTACATTTTTCTTCTCTGCTATTGATTACCCCCCTATCCTTATTCCTCACCTTGACAAAAAACTGCCTGCTCTGCTGAATTGCTCATCCACGCAGTGTTTTAGGTCTGTGTGGTGTTGTCACCTTCCCCTACCTGTTACACCCCACTTGCTTTCCTTTCAGCCTCCTCACCTCTCCATTGTTAATCTCACTCTTTGCTTCTGCTCTTTCCTGTTTCTGTCTCACTGCCTTTGTCTGCATTGCTCTCTTTAGTTCTGTCTCACTCTTCCACTATTGTGTTGAGTATGTGCAACTATCTGTGTGAGTATTTGTGTGTATTTTGGGCCGTTATGCTTCACCAA
Source organism: Pseudamia nigra (assembly GCA_029823295.1). Taxonomy (NCBI): domain Eukaryota; kingdom Metazoa; phylum Chordata; class Actinopteri; order Kurtiformes; family Apogonidae; genus Pseudamia; species Pseudamia nigra. The sequence continues at coordinate 1,216 of JAQQAE010011207.1, read as the reverse complement.
CCTCTGCAATTCATGCTCTGTTGCTCGTTTCACCTCTCCTTTCCTCTCCCCCCGTTTCATCTCCTCTTCCTCCATCTTTTCTTTTTGAGAGTCCTGTCCACTGCAGCACATCTCTGACAGAGCAGCACCTCGTTCCGTATTCATGCTGCTGCTCCCTATGCCATCACTATTCTCCGATGGTCCTCTGCTTATTCAGATGCGTGCTGTTTGACATGTGCTTTCAAAGAGATGGAAGTGTGTATTTAGATTTTAATGCAGATGATAAAAAAACTGATGATACTCATATGAGGTGATGGATTCTAACCTTTGCAGCTGTGACAGATACTCATACAGAAGGAGAAGCAACATTGCCCACAAGTGCATGATTGATAGGATGATGTGGATGATTCTGACTGTCATGCCCTTATCTTTAAGCTCAGTTGAATTCCTGTCTCTACTCATTTCCTTTCCTTCATTCTGCAGTAAAACAAGCTCAAGGCAGATGCACTGGTCCTGAGTTTTAATTCCCTAGAGATGCACAGGCATAAAATGAACATATAAACTTGCAGAAAACATGACACATAGAACAGCATAAAGTAATGCAGCTTATTTATAGAGTTGTAAGAGGTGCATGTGCTGCAGCCAACAAACCATGGACTTACTTAAATGCTGATCATTTCATTCTTGTATTTCTTAATATCACAGAAGGATGTGCAAAGTCTTCTATGGCCTCAAATTGGGGTTGGACAAGAAAATGAAATCTATTTTTTCAGCACTTTTAGAGGATTTACATATATACACTGTAGCAGTATATCATCTTTATTTTGTAATACAGTATTTGGCTGTCTTTAGTGGCTTTGGTTGTAAATAATAAGCTTGTTCCTCATAAGAAAAGTTCAAGTGTCTCCAAAAAATGCTAAATTACTATCATGTTATCAATAATGTATATTTAGTGTATTTCCATTGTAGCCTCATTGTCATCGAGGTGCATGGTTGATGCTGCATCCTATATAGTAACATCAATGTTTTTTTCTCCTCTTTCATGTATAGAACATTACATCCAAATGTTTAAATGGATCTAATTTCTGTAACAAAAATAGCTCTGTAATCCATAAAAATTGAAATTAAAATGTTGTTCTAATTTATTATAATCAATCAACCAATCAATCTTTATTTGTATAGCACCAATCATAATCGCCGATTATCTCTAGGCGCTTCACAATTCAAGGCCGAAATC
>JAQQAE010011206.1:0-13733 GCA_029823295.1 Pseudamia nigra | reverse complement strand
GCGCATGGGAGGAAACATCTGTACAAGATGGAGGACGTGAACACAAAATGGCGGACACCCCTCCCAGATCAACCCACAACATGCATATTCATTAACAGACTGTATAACTGTGCTGGCAAGAGACCGGCCTTGGTCTTTCTTCACTGCTCGGATGTGAGGCCCGTGTAGACAGTGAACAGGGCCCAGATATCTGTACCAGATTTTTTGTCAGGGAATAAACTTTAGTGACTTTAATATACTCGTTCCTGCGTTCTTTTAATCCTACGGAATTACCACAGCTTCAATATGTAGAAATTAGTAGTAGCAGTTTTTTTGCTTAATTTTTATGCTTATTTTACTTCACATTGTTACTTATTTTGTTCATTGTTCCTCATATGGTTGTTTATTTTCCTTTTGTTAAACAAAGTTGCCCATTTGTTGATTTTTCTATTTATTTATATAATTTTCTCAATTGTTTTGCTCATTTTTGTTCATTTTGTTCACTTTGTGAATTATTGTTGCTCACTTCAGATCATGCTGTTGTTTATTTCTGTATTTTGTTCATTTTTTAATATCTTACTTATTTTTGTTGCTTTTTTGGTTCACTTTCTTGTTTATTTATTTCATGTTCTTGATTGTTTTATTCTTTTACATTCAATTTGTGGCTTACTTTTGCTCATTTCAGTTCCAGTTTGTAGCTCAATTTGTTCATTTCCTTTTTCATGCCATTTTCTCAACTGTTTCACTCATTTTAGTTCATGCTATTGACCAATTTGTTCATTTTCTTGTATTTTATTGTTCACAGTTTTTGATTATTTCATTCGTTTTTTCAGAAAAGGCACAACTCAATGCATAAACAGCTGGAGAAACAGAAAATTATGATTTTTTTTTAAAAATCAGTGTTTGATGCTCAAAGCTGAAAATTTTCAGATGGCTCTTGAGACCAGTGTTGCAGGATGGACCGTGTGCCTCTGAAACGCTTGCTGCAAAGTAAAGTTATTCACCATTTGCATCAAACTCAATCTATCCTTTTATGTCATAATTCTGCATAAACATTTTCCATCTTGCACTCAATAAACAGGAATAATTTGCTGTAATCAGAATCCCTGACAATTTACTGCAATTACATTTAAAAAGTAATGAAGTTGAAAGCATTTTCTCCTGACTGATCCCACTCCTGGGCTGAGGCCTCTCTGCATTTGCATCTTTTTATTGACTTCGATTTAACACAGCAAAAGAATCATTTAGACTCATTTAGTTGCCGCATTAAATAAGCTGTTAACGAAACATCACTACGAGTCAAAACACAGAGGGGTTTCATGTAGAAATAATTTTGTGAGGCTTCATTATTTTGACAAAGACCTGGAATTGCTACAGGACTACTGTGGTTTTGGTATCCAGACCAGGCAGATCACAGGAGATCCTGGGGTCTGCTTTTTAAAGCATTTCCTTTATTATTTTGCTCAGGTTTGTCATAATCTTGTAAGATTTTTGATTATTTTGTTCATATCTTTCTTATTTTTGTTTATTTTCTTAGTTTTAATTCATTTTCTTTATTATATTTTTTAAATCTTGTCCATTTTCTTGATTGTTTTGTTCAATTTATAGATTGTTTACAAGTTTTGTTGTAATTTCTGTTCATTGCATAGTTAATTTTTTTCTTCTTCTTAGTGTTAAATTTGAATTTATTATGTTATTTCCATGACTGGACAAAGCCTCTTGAGCCACTGGGGAGGGGATAAATGGCCACACGTGGCCCTGGACCCTCAGGTTGCAGACCCTGTTCTATACAAATGCTTAATGTTAACTATGACTACTTAAAAATGTATATTTGTAGTATAATGACAGTCTACAGATTTTAGTATACCCTATAGGGGGCAACTCTACTCTCTTGTAACTGTCACTGCTGTTTTAAAGTTTGTCAACCCTCTGGGGCCCCCTGTTGGCCTGGGGTCCCAAGCAGTTGTCTTGTCCTCCTCTGATCATGACTGAGGAGGACAAGACAAAAGACCAGAGGTGTTTTTAAGAGCAGTTTGAAAATTCAAATATAGACGCTTTGGGCGTCACCATTTTGGCACCAGTGACTGTTTCCTCTGACCCAAAACTGGACTTATACATATGTGGATTATGACTGAAGCTGAGACTGAATGAGACAGGGGAGACGTCAATCAAAGTGACTGTGGTTTTAATTCCACACAAATATCAGTCTCTGGATTTAAACAGATGACTTCAATGAAACTTAGTGTTGTTGTTTAACGTGTCTAGTTCTGTCCTCACTTCTGAGGGTCGGGGGTCTTGGACTAATGGACCTGCACCCTTCATCTCTTACAATCGCTGTGCATTGTGCTACACTTTTACTCATCCATTCCGTCATGTCATCTGTCCACCTCTGTCTTTACCGTCCTTGTTCCACCTATTCATCCCTCAAGAAAGCACGTGCATAGCAGAGGTCGGTAGTACTCAAGTACATTTACTCCTTTACATGCACTACAGTACTTTTCTCAAATAAACTTAGTTCTGAGTATCGCTTACAAAATATGTTTTACTTTTACTCGGTTATATTTGTGTTTAAAAAAATGTACTTCTCAGGTACAACTGGCTACAGCTCAGTGAGTAGGAGTAAAAAAGTGTAACATGAACAAAAAATTAAGTAAGGTGAGTAGAAATCTATTTTTAAAACGTTTGCAATGAAATAAAAACAAAAAACTGAGCAAAATGAACAAGAATGAACAAAACTTAGTCAACATAACAAGCACAAATGAACAAAATCAGCAGCAAAATGAGTAAAAGCGAACAAATTAAGATACAACAGTAGTAGCTGAACAAAAAACAGCACAATTTTCTAAATAATCATTAAAAAAACAAAAATTAAGAAAATGGCAAAAATTCCTACAATATTTTATTCCATAATGAATTCCACACTATGTTACTTACTACTTGAGTAGTTTTATATGAGGTACTTTTTTACTCATACTCATGTACTGTACTTATTTTCATGAGTATTTCTACTTGAGTCATTCAAATTCTAAAGTAACAATATTTTTGAGTACTGTTTGTGTTTAATCTAGACACCACTGGCGCCTTACGGTTTCTGCCAATGCAAATCAACAAAAGGAACAAAACTGAACAAAAAAAAAAATAGAAAATTAACAAAATAAACAAGAAAACAAAATAAGGAACAAAGAATGAACAAAATATCCTAGAAAAATAACAGAAATGATGAAGAAGACAAACAGCTCACAAAATGCCACAAAATGTGCAAAAATAAAATTTTTCACTAAAAGCACAATCTCTTCTGTGACAGGTTGGTGATTCTTAGCGATGCCATGACATCTCAGTGCCCTCAGACGTTTCCTGTCCCTGCCTCACCTCCATCGCAGGCCACACTAGTGTCTCCATCAACTTCAGTGGATTTCAGAAGACGTGTATCCTTCTACAGGGTCTATTGCGTGAGCTCAGGGCTGATTTTGCCGCTGCTAGTCTTACCTTTATCTCCAAACTCCCACGTGCACGCAGTGGGCACAGAGGTGGACGTCAGCTCCAGAAACCATAACCATTGCTTTTACCGGGCTGTACACATGTTTATTTATGCTTTAAAGTTGGACATTTTAACACGGGATTCTGTGGCTTTTTCACCCGCCCACCAAAATCCACTGTGATTGTCAAGTTATTCTTTTGTGCGGCTTCCCGGCTGAAAAGGGACTGATTGTTTGCGTCTGGAGTTTTTAACTGGGTTCCACTCACTGAAGAGAATTTTTCTACTTTTCCTTCTTTTGTGTGGAAAAATTCTTCGTTTGTTACAGTCAAGGTGGTGAAAAACCTTCCAATAGAAATGTACAATATACACAAAACGTCAAAACAAAAAATTAACTTAACCCAAAATAAATTAAATTAGTAGTAAATGCAAATAAATGTGACTAAACATAAGTTAAAATAATAAGGTAAATGCAAATAGTAACAAATATCTGTAAATTATGAATCAGCAGTTTTACAAATTATACATATGTAAATAATTTTTACATAATGAAACCTGTATGAATACAGTAAACAAGTACTGAATTTTTAAACCCAAATATGAAGATGATCTTGAACCACATGAAATAACATTTAATTTACTTTTAACAGTATTTTAAGATTGAAATTCATGCAAATATTTTAACTACCGTATTCTAACTTTTGACCATTTTAAATATAAATTATACTGTCCTTTTAAACAATTTATTCCACATTCATACTATTTAAGGTTTTTAGCCACATTAATTCACCTGACACATGGCTAAGCATACAATTTAATATTAGCAGGATGCATTAAACAATTATAACAGTTGAAGGAAATATTCTAATGAAAGACATGTCATGAGAGGCAGTGTACAGTAAGCAACAGAGTATAATATGGTAACTTTTTGTTGCCTATATTATAAGAGGCTGTTATTTTTTGCTAAAGGAGGCTCTACTAAATATTGATGTGATATTTTTGTTGGGGTGCCCAAATTTATGTACCTGTCTAATTTTGTTTTGATGCATGTTTCACATTTTCTGTTCATCCAATAAACATTATTTCTCTGCTGAAATATTACTGTGTCCATCAGTTATTTGATAGATCAAAATGAAATTGCTGATCCAAACACCTACTGATTTACAGTATAAATGAAAATAATAAACATTGTCAGGGGTGCCTAAACTTTTTCACACCACAGTCCTGTTGACCAACCCTTTCCCTGCCTCTGTAGACCCTCTGGTACATTATCCCAGAATGTCAGGATGGTTCTGGAGGACAGTAATTCTGTACATTACCAGGCAAAAGTTTAGACACGCATTCTCCTTAAGAGGCTTTAATTTATTTTTATTATTTTCAGTATTGTACAATAATACTAAAGACATCAAAACCTTTAATATATAATACTAGTGTGACTGTGAACCATATGGTTTTTTCCTCAACAAATGCAGTTTCATTATTTAATAGACATACCTCGTAAAAACCCTGTGTCATCTTTGAAACTGAGACAAGAGCTACAAAAAGTCTACAAAAAGCTAATGTCAATTAATGGAAACTGAACCAAAATGCAGAAGACGTGGATGTTAAGACCAATATTGAGCCTTGCTGTGAATCTGCCAGGAGTCCAGGACAGTAGCTTTGATTCATGAGTAATTTATTACAGAAATAATGACTCTGTGTAGGCTCACGCTTGTACTCCTCCGTTTAAAGGAAATGTACTCTCAGCAAACTGAAATACAATCTGTTAATCAGTAATGACAAATCAGATGACTCAACTTCTGACTCAGGAGAAATTTGCCAGTAAAGTATTCTGCATCAGGTTGTTTCATAACCCAAATCCAAGCACAAATTTTGCTAGGATAACCCATTTTTTACCTCATATATATTATGTAAATAAAGGACTTTGTATAATAGCTGAAAAATATTTAATGCAATGCTGCATCAGCACCTTTAGGTGTTGGAAACTTATTTTGAAAGGAACGCCTAGAGGCTTCTTTAGTTTTGTAGGGTGTACTCTTTATATTTTATACGCACTGTTGCAACAATCCCTGTTGTTGTAGCGTTGTCTCTTGTCTGACATTGAGATTATAGCAGGACAGAGTTGTGATTTGTTTTTTTTTCTGTCTTATCTGCATTTACACAACAGTAGTGCACTACATATATTACCATTACTCATTCTGCATACCTTATCATTGCAGGCTGCCTGTGACTTCATAGCTTGCCCAATTAAAACTTAAATATACTCTCCTCTGTCCAGATGAGGCCTGCTGCAAGCCTTTATGTAAAGACGACTGTAGGAGCAACACAGGACTCTACTCTGACAGCAGGATCAGTATTCACACAGGAAAAAATGTAGCCTGCAGTGGAATAATGATGAGCTCCTGGTACTCACTTTTAATATATGGCTCCCCACTATGGTCTGTGACATTAAATTGATGCAAACACATGAATCTGTCAGTAATAACCTCTAAGGGCAGGGATCAGTAAGTTTTACTATTGTAAGTGTAAATCCACAAGATGATCGGAATATGCCACAAAATGTGCAAAAATCAACTAAATATTCCACAAAATGCTTATGTTCATTGTTCATATTACATATGTATGCTGGCATAAAATCAACAGAAGGGTCAATATGCAACACAATGTGAAGAAAACAGATACAAACTGAACACAATAATCTGAAAGATAAGCAACATATCTGCAAAATATTCAAAAATGAATTTAAAAAATAAACACAATAACCAAAAAGTGAACAAAAATATTCACAAACAAAAGATAAATTAATAAAATAGTATGCTTATTTTGGACATGCTGGCATTGACAATAAAATCCAGATAAAAAGTAACAAAATAAATTAACAAAATGGCAGAAAATGAAAAAAAAAAATTCTAGAAAATAGACAAAAAGGAGCAAAATAGGCAACAAAGACTGCAAAATGAACAAAATATTCCAGAAAAATAACAGAAATGAATGTAAAATTAACAAAATAATGATAAAATAAATGTTTGAAATACAGAAAAATTAACAAAAATATCCTCAAGAGGAAGAAAATGTGTGTCATAACTCAACTATATATTCTGCAAAATCACATAGCAAAAAAAGACTGTATATGCTGGCATTCAACATAAAGAGCACAAAATAGATGAATATGAAGGAAATAGACAGAAAATGACCAAAATTATCAAAAAATGAACATATATATCTGCAAAATGATCAAAAATGAATAAAAAAATAGACAGAATAAAGAAATGAATAAAACATTCACAAAATGAACAGAAATTAAGAAAAAATGCTTATTTTGTTCTAATGAAAAGGAACAAAACAAATTTTTAAAAAGGATGTCAGAAAATTAATCAAACACTGTAGAACAGGGGGTTTCAACCGGTGGTCCGTGGCCCCGTCGTGGTCCATGAAGGCATTGCAAGTGGTCCCTGGCCTTGTAGTTTCAGTGTCTTCCCAGCATCATCATCATCATGCGGCATCATCATCGACGGTATCCTTGTAATAAAAAAAGCCAGCGACACGGGTGGAAGTCGAATAAGATTTTGATGCATGCTGTTTGGACAAAACTGCGATTTTTCAGGAAACAGGAAGACATAAAAGGAAAACACCTAGAAGAAAATATAACCAGGACTACATTAAATATGGATTTACGTTCACTACTGACAAAGGAGGTGATGAGGTACCACTGTGTTCCATATGCTCTACGATTCTTTCCCATGAAGCCGACAAAACTGCCACTGCATATAGAGACACATCACAGTTTCTTGAAAGCCAAGCCTGTTGAGTATACAGTATGCAGGGTATGTTGTATAATTTCAAAGGACAGCAGATGCTCATGGGAAAGAGTGCAAACATGAGTGAAAATGCACTGGAAGGATCAAAGCACAGGGTGCTTAGAGTTGCGCAGTACAAAAAAGACTCATACTATTGCAGAGAAACTTATTTTACCAGCAGCTGTAGACGTGGAAAACTATGATAGACAAAGAATATGCAAACAAATTAAAAAGCATCCCGTTGTCATACAGTGCACTGGCAAATTGTGGAAATGGCCAGTGATGTGAGACCTCACACATCGCACAGGTAAGAAAAAAAAACTAGTCTCCATACCTGTCTTCACACTGAACAGCGGCGGTCTCCAGGTTACTTCTTATACCACTTTCAGACCAACAACCAGGGTTAGCTGACCCGGGTCCAACCCTGCTTTTGTCAATTCATACCAAGCCAGTCAACCCAGCTCAATCCCTGCTCGTGGCAATTGAGCTGGGACGGAACTGGGTCGATGAATACTAATGAACTTAGGGGCTAAAAATGGGCAGGTATTAGGTACAGGTATTAGTCATAATGGTGGACCCTAGATCAAAATTGTCTGAAAACCCCTGTTTCAAGTGAACAAAATGGACAAAATCGTCAAGAAAATCAACTCACTAACCCACAAAATCAACAAAAACTAAGAGAAAATGGACATAATGACATTAAAGCAGGTTTTTGAGACCCAAAGTAATATTTAGTTGCTTCACAAAGTACACCACGGATGTATTCCAATCTTATTTACATTTTACAATAAAAAATGGAAAACCAAACAACACATTTTGTCCATACAAAGGATTTTTTTTTCTATTTATATGATATTCATGTTTCATCCATTGGTGCCTGAATTTAAAGTGGTGAAACCCTGCAGCCTGTCAGTGCTCTGTTGTAATATGAACCAACTCTGCAAGTTTTTAAATCCCTGATTAGCTTCATTATTCTGTTCCAGGCCCATTTGCATACCAATAATTCAGGACAGAGAAACTCAGAGCCATGTACAACAAAAGAGCTTCTGCCATTTTCATCTGCTGTCAAAGTTTGTGTGCTGACAATAAATAAATAAAGAAGTATTTGTTGTGTTCATCTTTTCCCTTTCATCCCACTCGGTGTGTCAGAGCTGGCAGACAGTAGACCTGAGCCAGATAAATAGGAGAAGAGAAGGGCAAAAAAAGACTACAAGCTTTGATGGAGAATGCACTTTTTAATCTTTCAGCCGCGTGGAGAGAAGAAGGAGGGCCTCACATCCATCCTCCCTCCTGAGGTGAGGAGATGTGTGTTTGTCTTTGAATGTATATTGGTCAAATTAAAGGGGGCTGGGGAGGGGGTGTCAACGCCAAAGTCAGATGAACCCATCGCAGCTGGAGTTTTTGTCTGATAACTTGCATATCTGTGGTAATATGAATGCAAAATAAAGATGCCTCAGTCGCCAGTGTGACCATTTTCTGTGTCGCTGAAGCAATCACATGGTTCACCAAGCTGTGAATAAAGACACAGGCTTCGTGTGATCACATCCACAAGCTCAGCAGTCAATGAGTTTAGTGGTTTAACATCCAACGCCGTGTTTTTCATATTACAGTGAAACATTTAAACACATCACAGTAAAAAATTATAACTGGAACTGACTTATTCAATTGGTTAAATTTACCCAGGTGTTATTTTTTGTTCAGACTGCAAGATCAATTGCCCAATTCAGATTTATTGCCAGATCCGTATTTTGGTCGATAGTTCGCATTACTTTTTAAAATGTGATTCTGGTATAAACTGATGAGGTTCCTGAACTGTCCTACATGCGGAACAGAACATATTCAACCCTCTGTGATCAATAGCTCATAAATGACAAGTTAAAAGACAAATCATTCCTCTGTGCATGTAGGAACATAGACAACAAGGTGCAACTGCAGCGTCCCTGAAATCAGTCATCCTTCAAGCAGTATGAATTATATTGATCTGCATGTGAGACCTCTGCCAAGGATGTTGTTCACCCAAACTGTTACTTTTTGACCAGCCAAGGAAGTCGTCTGATCATGTTGGTTTGTCATGTTTGTTTGTTCATTTGTCCATTTGGCCGTTTGTTAGCAAGGTTACACAAAAACTACTGGACAGATTTTTATGAATGGCCCTATCTTGCATTTTTAAAGAAAGCAAAAAATTGATGCAAAAATCCGCATCCTGACTCGGATCGTCTCCAAAATTTAATAGGATCATCCTTGGCCCAAGGCCTACACCCTGTGCCTTTGGTGAAAATGTCACCAGTATCTGTGCAGTTGTTTTTGCATAATCCTGCTACGTAACAGACAGACAAACGGACAAACAAACCCAACATGATCACATAAAAAAAGAGGATACCAATAATATTCAATAACATCACATTGAAGCATTGTATGGACATGAATGCCACTAAACCTTTCCTTGCACTTTGTATGGTCCCCAAACATTTTTCTTCCCATCAATCTCATATGGATCAATATAATTCATACAGATTGACATGATTCATACAGCTCAATAAAATTCATTGCGCCGGATGGACGGCTGTTTACAATGAAACTCCAGTTATATCTTGTCCACCTTACAATGATCAGAGGGTTTATCAACTTGCCGTTTATTTACTAATGCTCATGTTTGGCTGAATGTGTGAATATCTGTCAAACTTCACCTGAGTGAGTTTTTACAGAAGCATCACAACAAATGCTTATGAGATCTGACCATAGACTGTGTATATTATGGACAAAGTGACCGCGACGTCACCCACTGATTTCTGAAGAGCCTTTTTGAGGCCAATCGACCTGTCACTTCATGGACGGCATCTTGGAGCCAAAAACAACATGTAACCATATGTTGGCGAACGGCAGCGGGGCTTGCAAAGCGTTCATGCAAGGGGGCTCATGGGAGAGCTAACATTAGCCGCTATATTACTGATGCAGTAAAACTTCACCATGCAGTGTCAAACAAAGTCATATCACAGTGTTGTTAGTGTAAACACTTACCCACAGCTGCAGTCGAGTATATCTCATGTATAACTATGAACATATTGAATAAATAGAAGATACGAAGGTCTGAATTAGTCCGACTTTATTATAGTGAGCTGCTGTTACAGCGACATGTCAATCAAACCCCAGCACGGCAGTCATTTGTCAGATTATTTGCCATAATATCTTAATAACAAAGCAAAAAGTTAAAGCTGGACCATCACATTACTTATTAGAGGATCCAAATTAAAAGTTTGAGACTATGATGATCCATGAAAAAAAATTATTAGCTTAGTATTTTCAGGTAGAAGTCCAATGTGTCTCTATGGGGGAAAAGCTTCTTGGAGCTGGACGATCGATTCCCCAGCGACTAAGCGGTGGGATTACTGTACATAGTAAAGTTACTTCCGTAATGGCCTCACTGAACAGCTCCGGTCGTTGCCCCTCGGATCGGACACATCACAGTCCTTCCACTGACATCATCCATAAAACTGTCCTCTGTGTTTACATGAGTGATCTTTGTCAGCACAGAATTACTGTATGATGAAGGTCAACTGAGAATGATGTGAAAGCCTCATCAATTGCGATATGACAGTTCAGACAAAGGTCATGTTACAAAACATCACACCTGTATCTGATTGGAGACCACATATGGAAGTGACCCAAATCAGATTTAAAATTATCAGATAACATGTCATATGTGACTTTCACATTAACAAGAAAAAGACAGACCTGGACCACATACACACAAAAATTGGATTTGTGCCACTTGTACCTGCACTGTGAACATAGCCTATGTTTCCATGTGCTCAATAGTCCTAAGTAGTTGTTTTTATGGTCAGTGAAATGGAGCTTTCATTAATAACCCTGTTTACATGCAGCTATCCATGACCTGATTCCATCCATGCTGCGTTCAAAATACAAGCAACACATTCAATATACGTAAAAGACATAAACACCCGCAGCGACAGGCTTCTCTCTACACTACAGAAAATCCTGCAGCCATAGGGCTTCACAACACTGAGCTGTATGGAACCAAGACTTACCTGTGTGGTTCTTCAGCATCTTTAACATTTTAATGTTAACATTGTTCCTGGGAAACTTTTAACCAATTATTTATTCATTATTATTGTTATTATCTATGTATTTAATCTAGTTTATTGTTGCTTTTATGTAATGTTTGAGTGAGTCTGTGTGTGAGTTTCAGGACACCTGAATTTTCCCTTAAAGCAGGGGTTTGCAACATTTACAATCTAAAGAGACATTTTTAGACCGAAAGTAAAAACACATAATGTGTTAAGAGCCAGAAAAATATTTGAGCCCTTTACGTGCAACATGACATATGATGCGCATTTTAGCTACAATGGGTTAAAATGCCATGTTGTTTTATTCATTTTTTTGATTGTTTTGGTCATTTCTGTTGATTTTATTTATTAGCTCTTTATTTTTAAGGTAGTCTAATTTGATACTTTCTTCATTATTAGAAAAATAATAGCTTTTTTTTACAGAGGCTACATCAAGCTCCTATAACAGCAGATCCTCATCCTTGTATAAAAACTTAATTTCCTGCCAGGATGGCGGCGCATGGTAGTGCAGCAGCTCCCTCAGCTCTCAATAGTGAAGGGTTATTTATTATCTTTATTTCTCATCTTATTGGCACTTTCTCTTTATTTTAATATATTGCTGCCTTTTGTGTGCTTTAACAACTATGCTTCACTACCAGTCCTGTAATTTCATTCGTTCATGTGTGACATATTGAATAACAAACAATCTTGAATCTGTCTGCTTCATTGACTTCCTGTTCTCTTTCTTGTTTTGGATCTCATTTTGTGTATTAATAAATGACATGCTTTTGGCAGGGTCCATATCTGGCATTGATATGTGAGCATTGGGAGGAAAATAGCAGTGATGAACTGTCTTTCAGTGCTCATGGGGGTGTTCGGATGATGAAGAAGACGTGCAAGTTGGTAGTTGACTGTATTTGCTTTGTAGCAGTGTTTAAATTTCTTTGTCCAGTTTACTTACTATCTGTAAAGATGCTGCCAAAATGTTTGAATTCTGTTGACTGTTTCAGCTGTATTCCACTGATGTTGATTCCCCAGATTTCATCACTTCAACATCCTGGAACAGTGGCATTTATTATCCCCCACCTGAATGAAAATGGAGGCATAGCAGAGAGCTCCATTCTTATTTACACACATCTGTCCCTGTACTCAAACTAAACCGTCTTGGCATACAGGTAATCAAAGTAGAGGAAAGGGTTTCTAGTTATTTAGGTAATTGCAAAAAACTATTTTGAAAACCAACACTACTATACTCAGAGGCACCAAATTTTAATATGTGATGTATTAGACTCCAGGACACCTCTCATTCATCAAATGATCTTGACTATGAAGATCGGTAAGGTCTGCAGTTAATCCTCTTTGATCTACATACATTTCAATCTATTTGGTGAAGTTAAAAATATACCACTGTGTTATTGTTTATGGTGATTCTAAATATGATGTGACTTTCAAGGAAAAAGGTCAAGGTCACAGTCAACTTGAAAACTGTGTGGGGAATTTGCCATTTCACAGCTTCTTGTATAATAATTTCTCATTTTTACAACATCCAACACTGTCAGTATCTCTTACCACTGATTGTTCTTTGTTCAGTTTGACACCATTCACTATTTCATATCATAAATAAATCATTAACATTTTTCTTCATTTTTCAGGACTTGTCCTGGTTTAATGGGAACAACAAAGTAGCACGAAGAATCCTTAAAACCACACTAGTGCATTTAAAATGCAGTTGATCAATGCTGACCCAGAACAGTGTCACCGTTCAAACATATGTGGCACCTGTATATTTTGTAGTAATAATTTTGTATCTGTTGTTTTTTTGAACTATGAAAGTGTTAAATCAGGTCAAATGACACTGCAACATTAAAACATCTAAATTCAATTCAATTCAATTTTATTTGTGTAGTGCCAATCATAATCAAAAATGATCTCTACGCCCCAACAGAACCACCAAGAGCAAGCCAGGGGCGACAGAGGGGAGGAAAAACCTCTTTTAATAGAAAAGAAAAACCTCCAGCAGAACCATGGCTCTGGGTAGGCGGCCAGCTGCCTTCTCCAGTCGGGGTTAGTGGACGGAGGAGAGACAAAAGAAAAGAGTAGAGATAGAACAACAAACAACACAGACACTGGATGACGTCCACAAACACTGGACCGGTTCACAATCAGCAAACACACAGCAAGATCCTCAAGAGACCTGGAGACTGAGGGCAGAGTGAAGAAGCACAGAACTACACGGAAGACACAAGCTGATATCACAATATACAGCAGATGACATGAAAATGAATGCAAATTTTTTTTAAAAAAGGGGGTCGGGGTAGAGAGAGACAGAGAAAGAGGTGGTAGAGAGGGAGGTGGGAGAGAGGGGGGGGGTAGAGAGAGAGGCATGGGAAGAGTTTAAGAAAGAGACAGAGTGTGAAG
>JAQQAE010011205.1:0-13734 GCA_029823295.1 Pseudamia nigra | reverse complement strand
CATTTTCCAAAAGGGCACTCATGGCAAAAGGGCAGGTGCTTCAGCACCACCAGGGGTCTATCTGTACACGTCCCTGTATGTACCCATATACATTACCCAGATACAGATCACACTGGGTATTACAAATGTCTTCTTGTTATTCAAATATGATCTGGATATTGACCTCCAGTGCAAAACCTGCATGTGAGTAATTTAGTTTGGTGGCAAATCATGGTACAGATGTGATTGTGGTGTCCAGACATTTACTCCTCCATATGATCTGGACACAGTGTGATCCAAACGACCTCTGAATGTGGACTGAATTACAGTCTCATTATGCTGTGTTTACATCTCACATTAACACACATTTCGATACATATCATATTTAAACACCAGTTGAAAGTGGGGTCTTGAAATCTGCTTATTACAACCTGTTTAAGACCCAAGGGATAGAAAACGTCACACCACACAGGTCTAATAATTACCTCTAAAGCTGTGTGTGATCAGTGGATTTTGTGCTGACGTGAAATAAATTTGCTCAAAGTTTGAAAATAGACTTTAGTGAACTTTGATGGAATGGACATGACACTTAACCTTGGCAGGCTGTTACCTCTCAGTGTAGCTAGCATGCATAATGAGCAGCCTCTGATGGTCTTTCTGAGTCCAGCGGTGTTTTGGCAGCCATCAAAGGAACATTTCTGAACAACTGCTAGATTGAATAGGACAGAGGATACCTCAGAGGGATGCTAGTGTGTAAAATAATTAATGCAAAATACAATGAATTACTAAAACTGTAGGCTGTAATTCAGAAAAACATCAGATCCACTAGTTTAAAATATGAACAGTTGCTTCTAATGTTTTCATCTTCATGCTTGATCATTTTCTGTAAACTCTATATCAATATGTGTTTCTGCAGAACTCTACAGCCTCCACGTTAGTTTTAAAAAATGCTGGAAACTGTGAAGTGCGATTAGTGTGTGAATGTTCAGGTGTGGATGTGAGACAGGTTCATGAATATCAGAAGAATCACAGATGACAATACAGGGCTCTGAAAGGGTTAGAGGATGTTTTTGTATTTCCACCCAACAAACCCTTGTACAAAAACAATCCATTTAAATATATGCTACATTTAGAATATTTGACCACTCTTTTCACGGTCATACAGCTGCCTCCTACAAGGATCTCAAGCCCTGAAGGGCCTTTAAACCTGCTGAAATTCCCCAAGTAAAGGAGTGATTCAGCTGACTGTGTTGTGGTGTCACTGTGGTGTTTTAGTCCGTTATTTATGATGCAAACTGACCAAACAAATTAGTGCATCGAGGCAGCAGGTGTATGAGGTAAAATCATTGTATGTCTTGAGATTCCAAACAGAGCAATAAATTGATTCCAGTTTGATGCGTTGGATTACGGATGAGGTTTGGGTGAATGCACCTGAATGAGAGGTTTACTGTTCAGAGGAGTCTTTTAATGTGTGATGTTTGTCTTCATGTCATCATCAAAATGGGAAGGGCTCAAAAGATTTTGAGACAGGAAGTTATGAGTGATGACAAGGTTTCTCTTGCAAATTGTTAAATTGATGTGTTTTATCACCAGTATTGATGTTTCTGTACAGTTAAGTCATATACTTCCATTTACAACCCTGAAGACATATTTTAGTGTCCAGTATCAATGACACGGCAGCTCTGCTCACTTTAT
The DNA here is from genome assembly GCA_029823295.1 of Pseudamia nigra. NCBI lineage: Eukaryota > Metazoa > Chordata > Actinopteri > Kurtiformes > Apogonidae > Pseudamia > Pseudamia nigra. Next base: position 12,060 of record JAQQAE010011205.1, on the reverse strand, counting down.
TCATCAGACAGTGCTCCAAAATGTGCAGAGCTTTATGCACCTTGGGTTTGTTGTGAGTGAAAAATGCATGTTTACGGTCATTATAATTTGCTAAAACAGCAAAACTTTTGCACAGTACTGTAGTCTCACCTATTGTAAGATCTTTATTTTGCTGGACTACAAATATCACTGTCAGCTCATAAATTCTGGTTTCTCTTATGTAATGGCACTTGAAACAGTTTGTTGTGTTTTCTTTCTATCAGAATGGCACAGTGCAGTGCGAGGCCATCTCCTGCCCTCCCCCTCAGTGCCTGGCGGGCACAGCGCCTGCCTACGTGAAGGGTGCCTGCTGCAAGGAGTGTCAGCGTGAGTGGAGTACCCTTAACCTCTTCACCCTCCCACACTCATACAATCACAGACACAATTGTTCAGAAGTACGCATACACAACAGCAAAACAACTTCCACCACCAACAGATTTAGAGCATACATCACGCCTCCACAAGGTCTGCCTGACAATTGACCAGGGCTGTGCTGCGTTGCTAAGCTACCTCTTAACATGCCTCTTGAGATGGGTCCATCCTTTTGCATATACATGGACCGATCAATTATTCACTAGCTGGCTTCAAAACACAGATGGCCACCAGTCACACAGACACGAGCCAGGGAATCTGGGGTCTTTGCATGTCCCGTAAAGTAATTCCTGTCTATGGAAGACGTGTTGAAGCTCTGAGATGTGAAGAAATATTAAAAGTCTAAAATGATGCTCCATCTCATTGGTGATAATGTATTCTTAAATGTATTTTTTCAACTTTTGAGCATGGACACATTATTGCTTAATAAATAATTCTCTTTCATCACATATTTGCATAGAGGGTCTGTTTTTTTCTTCCTTTTTTCCAAAAGGCTCCAAGTTCAGCAGTGAACTCTTATTAGCTCCTTCATTTCAACACTCTACATCTCATATTCTCTCAATTCCCCCCACAATAAAAATGGATTTCAGAGAATATTAGCTCTTCTCAACCCCATCATTCTTCTGATAATGGCCCATATTAAACTTGTCTTTAAAGAGCCATGAAAAGTGCCCATCAATGTATGCAACCAAAAGGAGAGTGTGCAATATTCAGAGCATTTCATGATCTGCATCCTGTTAAAACGTATTCACTTGAGAAATCTCCCACCACACAGTCCCACACACTGCAGCCGTTGGACTCCAGCTTCCCTCGCAAAGCAAATAATAGATTAGGTTTAACTCTTTATCAGCAAGAAACCGTTAGTGTTGGATTTTAATCAGCTTGGCATCATTATGATTGACCCATGAGTCATGGTTGCAACACAGGAGTTTAACAGTCTGCTATTGTGTTACACAAATATAAACATGTAGCAGGTAATCCCCTAAACTCTACACCCTTGTGTTCACTTATCTCAGTGAGGTAGACAAACACAGAGCTAATTACGCATGCTCTGGCTTTGGAGACAGGAGTGCCGCAAGTTTCCCCACTACAAACACATGATTCACCCTCCAAATTAAAGCCTTATCTTACAGCACAAGGCCTTGCAGGGAGGAGTTCTGGGTCTGTGTTTTGATGGTCTGTCAAGTAGAACGTCAAATGGCTGTTTCAGAAGTCCTTCGCTTTCATGATACACCGCTTTGTGACAGAGCCTGACCTGCAATGTCAATCATTTCAGTTGCTCACATCAGTGTGGATCAGTATAACTCCAAATGCTCATCAAACATAGGCTTTCTGTCTGTGTGATTATTAATTCAGCCCGTCCCCACCGCTATGTCAGCGTGCTTCCCTTTGCATTGCAGTGAGGTGTGCTTAATCTTGTTAATTATTTCATCGCTTTTCCCAGGAGCAATGCTTAATTGGGACTGACATGCTTGATTTGGTTTTACTCAATGCACCTAAGGGCTTAAAAAACAATAAAAAAGATACAAGAAAACACAGGGCCAGATTGTATCATATCACCAGGAGGAGGAGAAGGGTGGAAGATGATGAAATGTATTAAATGATTTATGTCTTGATCTTCTATTAGTAAGTAAATTTAACAGTAGCAGGACAAGCCATAAAAAACAAATGAATTATGTTTTTGAAATGTAGTTTCTTATGTGTTTGTGCTTATTTGCTGATGATTTGTGTCTTTTCTTAGCCGTCTGCCTATTTGGTGGTAGAGAGCTTGTGGAGGGGGATCATAAGGCTGTGCGTGACTCCACTGGCAGATGCCTGCTGTTTGAATGCCGGGTAAGTTATGTGAATTCACGTACACACAAACATAGAAATAAATATTTACAACAACGCACATAGTCAAATTTGATCAAACTCCTTCGTAGAAATAGACACTTCAGCTCCTTGTGTCTGTTTTCTATCTTGCGGTGCATAACAGGTCTGGCAACACTAGTTCCACAGTTATTTTGGCCTAACCTCAGAGACTAAATGAAGCTGCAATAAGCCTCAGTGTGAAATTGTCCACTTAAGCTGCATCTCATTCATCTGCCATCATGGTGTTCTTTGTGATCTGGAGAAATTGGCCAAATCCAGCTAATGGTGTTTATATTTGTGGGCCACTGCAGTGCACCTGTCAGTCATGAGATTCAACTGCCATTCTTCTGTATTGTCATCGGATACGAAAGTGGTCCCAAAGCATATTCATTTTGCAATTATTCAGAGCTTTTGCCTTTGTTTCTCTGGGATGCCAGATGGGTGGGTCACTCACTTTTGGGAGTAATTCAGTTGATGACATTATGCCAGACAGCCCCAATCAATCACAGAAAAGTGATTTGAAGTTTTAATTACCAAACTCTATCATACCGCGGAGCTTCTCTGTGAGCTCTGCAAAGCTCCATTAGGGTCTGCAGTTTTAGACAGCTGTCTGGCTTGTTTCTCCACACCTGGCCCATCTGTAGTCCCAGTTAACTGACTGGCAGTCCCAGGCAGATCAAAGAAATGGGGACGGGGAATGCTGTCAGTCAGCCCACTGCTGCCGACTCCTGCAGGCTTCCCCTGACAGCTGCTTGTCACGCCTCTGATCTTCTGTCTGCCTGCTGGCTACAGGGAGCAAGTTTTTAGGTTGGTGGGTGGCAAAAGGAAGACGTGAAGCTTTTTCAAAAGTTGCTTGTGGATTGTTCTGGGAAGTTTGTTTTGGAATTTCTCAGCAACGCACATTAAGCATTGCAGCTTCTGCCTATGAACACTGAGCATATGCACTTAAGTGGAGGTCAAGGTGTTCTTCTTAAGTAAAGTATTTGTTCATATAGTCAGTGAGGAGGTAAGGACAAATTTCTTCATCCAACTGTGTCTGATGTTAATTACTCTAAATTAGCCCTCGTCACAGGGACACAAACAAGATCATTAAAGAGACCTGCCAAAGGCATGCTGGGAATAGGTACCCTCTAATCAGGTTTTAGACCGACTAAACACACATGCAGGAATAATCCAGGTGATTTATTCACTGTTTGAACAATAAAGATGCTTCGTGAATCATGGTCTAAATCATGGAGGATAGCTGGAAAAGGGGAGCATTTTCCCCTCAAGCAGAACTTTTGAAGGTAAAAAAATACTGCTATTGACCACCGTGTAATTGGTTTGTAATGAACAGACACTGAGCAGGGAGAGTGGCAGAGTGACAGGGGAAATAGAATAGATTAATAATTACCTTCATAATTACCTCCAAGGCCATAGTGAATGTTTCAGTGATGAGTGGGCTTACATAGTAGCTCATGAGGATTTTGTCTGTGCACCTTTCAGGACAGGACCATGCATCGAGTGGTCCCCAGCGAGTCTTGTCCTGAACTCAGCTGTCCAGAGTCAGAGCAGATCACCCTGAGTGACAGATGCTGCAAGGTCTGCAGAGGTATGGAAGGAAATATCCCAACCATTAAAATGGAACTATGTCAAAGATTCATGGACATTGTACCTGTTTGCTGAGACACCTACTGTACGTATGCGGTAAATAGCCAGGCAGGGAAAAGAAGTTATGTTTGCAAGAGGATGACTGGAGTAATGATACTGAATAAGCTTATTACTAATACGTTTCACAGGTCCAGTGTGTAGGATTTGGGAGCTATTTGCAGAAATTGATTATAATATGTTTAATATAATATAATATAATATTTTTGTTTCAACGTTCAACATTCATCCTGAAAACATCCATACTGTGAAAGAACGTGTGTGTATTCATGTAGTGAACAAAAGGTATTAAACAACCCAGAACATATTTTATATTTTAAATTGTCCAAGGTAGCCACATTTAGCTGTAATGACATTTTTGCATTCTCTTGTTAGATTCATAAGCTAGTCACCTGGAGTGGATTCCACTTCACTTTAATGTGTGCTATTTCTTGCCTTCTTAATGTGTTTTAGACCATCAGTTGTCTTGTGCAGAGGAAGGGTGGTTACAGAGTTAGCCCTATTAATGCTACACCTACTGTGCAAATGGCAAAAGCACTTGGGGACACATTCAGTCTGGATAACCTTCATTTCTTTAAGTAATGATTGACTGCCTTTTCTCTTTAGTTTTGTTACTTGTCATAATTTGATTTTGTATGGGAGTTATATTAGCACTTATAGGGCTGTTGACTCTGTACCAAGGGGCAACGACCGGGGCCGTTCAGTGAGGCCAATGCAGAAGTAACTTTACGTTGTAATCTGACCGCTTGTCCGCTGGTGAATCAATCATCTGGCTCGAAGCTTTTTTTCCCATAAAGATACATTGGACTTCTATCTGAAAATACTAAGAATACATTTTTTTCATGGGTCATCATGGACTCAAACATTTTATTTGGACACTGTAACAAGTAATGTGATGGTCCATCTTTAACTTTTTGCTTTGTTATTAAGATATTACGGCAAATAATCTGACAAATGACTGCCATGCTGGGTTTGAGTGACATGTCGCTGTAGCAGCCGCTCACTATAGCGAAGTCAGACCGATTCAGTCCTTCATATCTTCTTTTTATTCAATATATCCATAGTTGTACATGAGATACACTCGACTGCAGCTGTGGGTCAGTGTTTACACTAACAACACTGTGATATGACTGTTTGACACTGCGTGGTGAAGTTTTACTGCATCAGTAACATAGCGGCTAATATTAGCTCTCCCATGAGTCCCCCGGCATGACCACTTCATTAGCCCTGCTGCCGTTCGTCCAGATAGGGTTACATCCTGTCTTTGGCTCCAACATGCCATCCAGGAAGTGACAACTTGATTGGCCTCAAAACGGTCCTTCAGAAACTAATGGGTGACGTCACGGTCACTTTGTCCATAATATATGTATAGACAGGCTATGCTCTGTACCCTCCCTTCCTCTGCACAAGACACTTTACGAAGGCAAGAAATTGTATAAATTAACATGTCATTTGGAAACTCACATACAGTACGTTGAGCAATCTCAAATATGAAATATGTTCTGGGTTGTTCGATGGAAAATTCCAAATTCTACAAAATTATGTATGATATATATAGATAAAGTCTTGTCCACACGGAAACGTAAACAAAATGGTATTTTTCTTCGTAGTTTTAAAAAAGTTTTCCGTAAAGATGGCATCATGCCAGGAAATGTGCCTCCACATGAAAAACGTCTGTAGTACAGTATATATGCCAGGCCCGTAAGTGTTGCTGTAATGCTGCCACATATATATAGTACACCAAAACAGAGAAGACATGGAGCATGTAGCTAATGTAAACAAACAGCTAAGAACATGTGTCATATGTTTTTCTCCATGTCCACTTGTTACTCATAGTGGTAGCACAGGAGCAGAAAATTTTGCTGTTAAAGCCATAACAAGCTCAGTAGCTTCTGCAGCATGAACACTATGCTGTAATGCACTGTCGTCACTGCTGTTGGTTAGGTGTGGTGCTAAGGTTGTTGGTTAGGTGTAGTGCTAGGGTAGGTATCCCTGAGAGACCGTTTCCCCCCTCTCTCTAGAGCACCGTGCCTACAGATAAGTGGTACATATTTTGGCAGATGGAGACAGCCTGATAAAAAATGTTTCCCCTTTATAACTTTTAGTACGAAAGACAAATCTTCAAAGTCACCCAGGTTATTGGATATATTCTGAAGTATAACTTCCACTCCTCATCTGCACCCTGTTCTTGGGGGGTTTGTGGGCAAATTCTGCTGGGCATACTGTACCTACCTTGGTACCACACCGGCTTTGCACACGTGGGTTAAGAGAGAGGTGGGGCTATGCCGTCGTTGTTTTAGAAAAGATAAGTTGTGACCATGGAAACGCAAGGGTTTTCAGATTTTTTTCACTCTGGGACCTGGTTTGTAGTGTTTTCGGCTCTGTGTGGATGAAACGCCCATATGATAAAGAACTTATGCAGATACTCCTGAACCTGTTTCCATGTGGACGACCTCTAACTCTAAATGCAAATGTTGAGAAAAGCTAATGTTACACATTTAACTCCACTAAAATATGTAAATGACAGAAAGTAGTATAAAGGCAATAACACTCAAATAAGTGCTAAATTAGCACTTGTGGCTATAAAACCATATAACCACTTTGACCATGTTGTTAATTTGGGCATGCTGATTTTGCTGTGAGGTGTCAGGGTGAGCATTAGACTTCTTGAATTGGGAGTTGATCACCAGCCTCCGACTGGTGCACCTCCATAACCTCCCCAACCTCCACCTACTAGCAAACTGTCAACTTGAGGTCAAAGTTATAAACCTCCTATGAAAATGTGATTCCTTTTCAAATGTTTCCTGTGCTTCTCACGCCAGCTCTGGATACTTGACAACACTTCTGATAACTTTGTACATCCTTCTTCTGCTTTGTGTCCAACAACAATCCTTCTCAAATATAACCTCATTTCTTTTGTTTTTGACATGATGCTTTTACAAGTGATGCATCAAATAATTTCAGAAGTGAATATTGGACAAATATTCAGTTTTAACTTCAGTCCACACACTTAGATCATTACTCAGTGAAAGAGTGGTGGTTTGTGGTTTGCCTGAATAGTCAGTTCTTTGGGGGGGGTTAATAATTTCTACCCTCTTCACTTTTGTTGTCATAAAATATTTCTGGTTTTGTTTGCAAATAGAAGTAGCTTACTTGTTTCTAAATGAAGCTTACATACGTTGATTTGCTCTGTTAAAAATCTGGCACTCTTTTAAACAGTAATTAAGAAAAAATATGTAGAAAAAAAAACAATTGTTTTTGGAGAGCTTTTTGGTCCTGCACTATTAGAAAAGTTCACAATATTACAAATTAGTGTCATTACATCAGTACACACTATAAACAGAAAATGATGACATAAAATTGTAGGTAGAGATGAAGTTATTAAACAACCTCTAACCTATACCTAAGTGACTACTAAATAATTAACTAATTAATTTTACCCATTACTTTAGATGTAGCTGCTTCTCTTTCATTATCATGTATTAAAATCCCCTTGCACTTGAAACATGAGTGCTGTCTATGTTGTTTTTGCTGTAATGAAACCCCTTCTTCTTCAGTAAAACATATTCAAGATTTCGAATCAAATCAGTCTCTGCTCAAATCTGCCTCCTCCTGGTGATGGATCACCTGGTAGAGCAAGTTTTAATCTGCAAGTTCATTTTCCAGGTCTTTCAGACTGCAGGCAATAATTGAAAGCCGTCATCAATCAATCTAGAAACAGCATTTGTGAATTGTGAGTAATTTAAATGAGCTAAAACGTGCAGATTAAGTACCCTGCAGTATAACACCCGCTTATGTGTAGATTGAAGCTAAATGGCAGAAAATTGGTAGCCTTTCTTACAAAATATCTTTAGAAGCAGCCACATACCAAGTGGAAAAAGGTGTAATGCCATGACATAACCGTTCAAGAGGCTCTGCACACCTCCATCTCCCCTCCCCTCTTCTCTCCTCTGGGTGCTCAACCTTTTCCTCATCGTGCCTCCTGCAGGTCATGACTTCTGCTCAGAGGGTCACGGATGTGTGGAGCACTCCGACTGTGTGAACCTGGAAGCGGGAGACTGCTGCGTCTGCAAGGATGGCTTCCGACCACTGCGAGACGATAATGCCTACTGTGAAGGTAGTGGATGACTCTGTATAACAAGGCCTGACTTTTAGTTTCAGTTTACTCTTCACTGGCAGCTTGTTGCACCTTCGGTGAATAAAACACCCAAAGGCACAGAATTACAGGAGAACATGATTGAATTCAAATTTTAATTCAGGATTATTAAGAATTCACAGTTGTCTCTTCATGTTTTTATTCCCTACTTTCATATCAGCAAAATAATCTCCACACACTGGGCAAGTGCACAAACTCTACAAACACTGAGACAGAGAAAAATGCCTTGATTGATTTTTCTCATTTGTTCATTTTGGTTCATTTTTCTAATTAGTGGGATTGCTGAGTCATGCGGCAATCCCACTATTGTTGTCTTCAGTCTTTATTGCCTATTCTTCCACTTCTCTACTTTTTTGTTATGTAACTACTCCTACTTTTTTTTGTCCGATTCAAACCATTCAAATTTCATATGTTTCAGCTTATTCAGGACATCTCTGCTATTGCTTTTCATGATTCTAAGCTTTATAATTTTTCAAATATTAAGCTTCTTTGATAATTTTTTTCTCATAGGTAATGAATGGGGAACTCTAACGGAATGTGTGGTTACCATGGCAACCACAGTGCATTGATCCTTCGATTACTGAATAGTTAATTTAACACTTTTCCAGCAAGTTAAACTATTTTTACTCAGCAATCCCATACTATCTCTTTAGAGACTGCAAATTTTCTAGTCATTTTATTCATTTTGCTACTCATGTTCATTTTGGTTCATTTACTTGCTTATTTTGTTCATTTTGCTTCTCATTTTGTTCATTTTGATTCATTTTCTTTCATATTTTGTTCATTTTGCTTTTCATTTTGTTCATTTATTGTTCATTTTCTTGCTTATTTTTTCATTTTGCTTCTTATTTGTTCAATTTGGTTCACTTTCTTCCTTATTTTGTTCAGTTTGTTCATTATTTTGATCGTTTTGGTTCATTTTCTTGCTTATTTTTTCATTTTGCTTCTTATGATGTTCATTGTGGTTCATTTTCTTGCTTATTGTGTTGATTTCCCTTCTTACTTTCTTTATTTTGTTTCACCTTCCTGCTTATTTTGTTTATTGTTCTGCATTTCCTTTAATAATTTGTTAATTTTGCTTCTAAATTTGTCCATTTGTGTCTAGTTTAGTTCTAACATTGTTCCTCTTCTTGATTAATTTCTTCTTTATCATTTAGTTGCTAGTCTTGTTGATTTGGTTTCTTCCTTATTTTATTCATTTGGTTCATTTTCTTAAAGCTTGTGTTCACTTTGCTTCTAAATGTGTTCATTTTGGAAATAATGTTGATTTGTTTTGTTTCTAATTTTAATAATTTCTCTTCACTTTACTTTTCATATTGTAATTTTTGTCATTATTTTGTTTTTTTTTTCATTCTGTTTCTAGTTTAGTTAATTTTGTTTCATGCTGTTACTTATTTTGTACAGTAGTTTGTTCATTTTCAGTCGAAATACAGGGGGAATATGAATCCAGATGCCTCATTTTCTTCAAAATTGAATGTGGTAGAGTCAAGATAAATCAGACGTTCAGTTCTATTGGGCCTACAGCACTTTATCTTTGTAGAGCAGTGTAGTTAAATTAAATATATACTGTATCTTTTTCACATGGCTGTCTCAAAATTAACCCATGTTGAAAATAAGCAAATGAAGTGAGTAATGAGTAATTCATAAAAACAATTTTAAAACCTTAATGAGATAATTAGGCTCAATCAGCACTGTTGCACACCGCTGCTGGCCACTTACTCCCAAAATATATGCTCTGAAGTGAGCTAATTCATTATTCATAACCTCTCATAAGGAACAATAACAGTTTATCCTATCATATTGATGAACATTGACCCAGGCATGTAGAATTGAAAGCACTGTCATGATGCCACTTGAGTTGCAGCAACAATGAGTTTTATTTATTATTTTGTGTAGGGTCAAAAACTAGCATTCATGGGGCAGATGGTGGTGCAGTGAGTAACACTTGTGCCTCACAGCTAGAAGGTCCTGGGTTTAATCCCAACAATGGCCAGTGGGGTCCCTCTGTCTGGAGTTTGCATGTTCAGTGCGTCTGTGTGGGCTCTCTCCAGGTACCTGCACTAGGAAGTGACCAATTCTAAATTGGTCACTCTAAATTGTCCATAGGCATGAATGTGAGTGTGAATGGTTGTCTGTCTCTATATGCCAGCCCTGCAGTGAACTCGTAACTCATCCAGGGTGTACCATGCCCTTGCCCTAAGTCAGCTGAGATAGGCTCCAGCAACCCCCTCCTCCAAACCCCCACAAGGACCAAGGGGTAGAAAATGGATGGATTCTTTGCCACTTTCTGTTAACTATGTTTTTAACCGACATTGAATTGTGACAACACCCGTAGTGGAAATAGTGTGTATGTCCTCCATATGCCAAATATGGTTAAAATGATGTTGAAACAGAAAAAATGTTGAAACCAAGAACTAGTACAATGCATGTTTTTATGATTTTATGGCTGTGGGATCAGACATCATGCTTGAAATGGGCTTCAGTGGTGTATGAGTCTAACGACTGCATTTAAACACTGCGTTTTTGCCTTACTGTAGGAGCTGAGATCAAATTCAAGCTGAAACATGAAAACACCATCTGGCCAAAATTTATGCCATATTTTACATGTAGAAAAAAATCAACTATGAACAAAGAGCATTTACAATGAAATAGTGGTGGGTCTAACAGGCAGCTGTGGAATCATATCAATATTTATTTTTATATCAGCAATAGAAAGTTTTAAGGCACTATTTACTAGATACATTTGCACACTCACATTGCATTCACTAAAATAAAATCTGTGACCATAAATATAGGGAGTGACATGGCTCATTCTTTCTTTTAAAAATTCTCATATCTAATGCCAAACTTAAAAAAACACGTTATATTTTATGTCTACATTTTCTGCTGGGTGTCATCTCAAAGTGGTAAGAGATGTCAGGGCTGTTTTTCTCCATTTGAGGGTAAAGTTTTTGATTCTATATTTATTCAGTAGAGAAACAACCTCACAGATTTGCCTCAGGCATGTTTTGAAAAATGCATGAAAACATTCAAGGTGTTCTTGAACTTTCAACAAAGTTTTTTAGCTGCATTATGCTTTAACGTTAAGTGTTTTTATTTGAACAAATATGAAAACTTAAATGATTTCTTCTAAAACTGGCACGAAGGACATTTTATTGTCAGTTTCAAATCACACAGGGATGAGATGACAAATCGGTGCTTCGTCATCACATCTCGGCTACTTCTGCTTCCTCATAGTCATAATTATGAGTGAGTGCTAAACCACAGCAAATACACACATCATAGATTGAAAAATAATGTAGACATTTGCTCAGTAGCCATGAAAACACTTTGATGAATTCATGCTTTTATCATATAATCCTGTAATCCTCTCATTATTTGTGTCCACAGCAGCAATAATTGCTTTTCAGAATGCATTTACAGACTTATGTTTGTCTTGTCACTCACCCACTACATTCATACAATGTGATCAATGCGGATCACTCATTACATACCAGGGAAGCTGCTCTTTTAAAGCTTAAATAAGATGGCTTATTGTGAAAAGCCATCTTTATTGGGATCTGAGATTGGTGATGTAAAATAGTCTGTGATGTAAAATAAAAGGTGTGAAAATAGGAAATCCACACAAGAAGATGGACCACAGGAAAAAACAAGTCCTTGTAGTGAAGCTAAAGTTCATTAGTCCCACCCCTAGAATTCTAACTTCGAAGATTTAAAATTAAAATTTTAAATCTTGTTACAGCCAATTTAAAGCCGATCTCCTCATGTGGCCAATTGTCAGAAAAGCGTTTTCAAAAAAAGGTCACCACCTGGATTTTGCTAAGCAAAGCAGTACGAGCTTCCCATTGGATAATTTCTACATAGGTGATTATGTTTCAGCGGCAACAAATGATATAAGGATAGTGGGGAACCATCATCTTCAAAGATAAAATGTGGTCCGAAAAAAATCTTGAATGATCATGACCAGTAATCACTTAAATGTGTGGTGAAATCAAATTGTAAAAAAACAACAGTAG
>JAQQAE010011204.1:0-13734 GCA_029823295.1 Pseudamia nigra | reverse complement strand
TACAGTCAATGTCTAATACTGCAGATATTAAACATTGCGTATCAATACCATATAATATTGGTAACTAGGAAAGATGATACACAAATAAAATGAGCAAAAATAAGCAAAAAGAGTAAAAAAAAATACACCAAACAATCAAGAAAAATGAAGAAAATAAGCAATAAAATGAACAAAATAATTAGAAAAAAATCAGTACAAATTAACAAAATAATTAAGAAAAGGTGGAAAAACAACTGAATGATGCAAAACCAGTGTAAAAATGATCGTAAAATGGGTAAAGCAGTTGATTTAGTGTTGTAGTGTAGTGATGTAGTGTTGTGAATAACATCTAAAAGTCACTAAATGTCAGCGTGAATGAACACGATGAGACATAACTACCATTAAAGCAGGATTTCTAGAGACACACATCGCCTCAAAGAAAAGTGTTTTATTTGGGGGCACAAATGGACGTTTTACAAATACAGTACTGGCAGGAACGAATCCCTATGCATTTTAGTTTCTTTTTTGGGCTCGTTAAGAGCTCAGCATCGCACGTGTGACTTTAAATTTACACCCTGCGGGGAGGATGTGGCTTTACTCTCACAACTCTGCAAATCCGGACACAGACAAGAATGTTGTACTTGCTGTTTAACCTGCTGTTCTTCACATCCTGTGCTTAACACCGTGGGAATTGTTTTCTCCTGTTTATTTTTCCATCTCCTTGCACAGTAAAATTAGCTCGTTTCCAGACTTGGAAATGTCACACAAGAAAGCTGATCTATTTTGGGCGCATTTGATATGACTGATGCTTTTTATTTCTGCGTTCTTAATGTACCGGCGTATCTTAACAACGGAGTAATTCGGGACGAATTTATCGAAGCGTGAACCTGTTCAACATGAGGCAGGAAATGCTACTGAGCGGTATTATTATCACATGCTCTGACAGCACTCGTGGCATGTGTGTAATCTCAACTTCGCCACATGCTTGGTTCTGTACAAGCTGGGCAAACTGTGTTCATTATTAACCCCCAATAACAGAAAACATGGCTGATTTTGTGCTGCTGCCACTTTACCGGCTCCCTGGAAATTATGAGAGTGAACCACAAAAAAAAAAAACGTGTATGAAAAACAAAATATAACCGCTGACATTTCAAGGACTCTATGTATTATTTTACACTCATGCCACGTGTCAAACTAGAAAGCCGGCTAACAATAGCTGCAGCCGGATGGTGCCTCCCTGTATCTGACTCCTGAGCATCCCTACTAATGCTTCTCTTAATTTGAGGAAAAAACGGACAAAGAGGTGTGGGCGGGCTAAGGGGAAACGGTGCTGGCTGGGTACTCACTGTTCTCAGGAGGGGCCTCATTTGCTCCAGGGGTTCGTCCATTTCACCTGCCGCCGGTTTTCTGGCTACCATTAGCTCAGTTCTTGCCGGTTATCTTAGGAGACCGGGTTGGGTGCACTGTGAACACTCACGGAGCTGTCCACAGCGACGCGGCGAAATCACGCCTCCTTCATGATTGACAGGAATTGGTCACCAATGTGCTTTTAATACTCGGAATTTCCAGCCAATCAGGTTCGAAAACGTAAGGATGGGGTTAAGGGTTGGTTCCTTGTTGCCTCAAAGTCCCAAGCGGGCTTTTCGTTTCATTTTTTAACTCAGACATGACCTTGCCTGTGATGGCTGATTTGTATGTAAACTGGAAAAGAGTAGCTTATATTGTTCAAATGTCGACTACGAATTAGATTAGATCTACTGAGTTGTCCGTTTCTTTATTAGTTTATTAATTTTGTCTTATTTTGTTGTCTTGAGCTGGCAAAAGTTTTGGAGCCACTGAGTTTGTCTAATTCAGGTCGTGTTATAACATTATACTGTACTGTATATCAATATCTCTAATATTCTCATCAATCATTCATAATAAACATACTATTTAGGCTACAAAAGTATATTTTAAGAAACAGATAAGATGTTTAATCTATTGGCTTGCTGATGTAAATGACTCTGCCTTTCATGTGCAAAAAAGAGGATGGAATAAAATATTTCAAATATAAAATAATAACTTGAGTGGCGTGTGGAGAATATCCGAATAATACTGTAACAAGTACCTTCCACCAGCAGATGGCAGTGCCGTATCAATCAGTTTTATCCTGCTTTGTATGACTGTGGCTGAGAAATGTAGATCCCTTTTACTCTTTCACTCTTCTTATATTTTTTTATTCTTTATCCTATTTATTCTTTTTGTTCCTGCTCATTTTATGACAGATTTTATAAAATGAAAGGTAACACCTTGAGCCTCTCAATGCCTCTGTAGATCTCTTTTGCAGGTCAACAATGTTAAACATTTAAGTTAAAATGTAAATGTGAGTCTGATGTATGGCATAGATTCTTTGTGTGGTGAGGTTTGAGCAGTTGCATTACGGAAAAATCAAGGCATTTCAGTTTTTTTGTCTGTTAATCTAGAGCAGGAAGACATATAAGTCAACTTTTCTTTCAAAACTAGAGGAATTAGAACAAGCTCTTGGAAATGGAAAGCTCAGTCGTTTACCAAACTCCTTAGGTAACAGTATAACTAGAGCAGAGTTCAGGCAGGTGCAAACACAGAAAGTAGGATGCTCTTTCTGGAGAGTTCATAGGTGTCTTCCTTTAAATAGAGCTCATTCCTCACCCGCCCATCAACTTCAGGCATAATCACGCGGCAGCTCAGAAATAGAACTTCGAGGTGGGAGATCAAACTATCACCTCTTAATTGTACCCTGAGTCTTAAAGATGCTGAGAGCCCATTAACGCACAAGAAGTGTGCTGTGTACTGCTCCTGAAACATGCATCGGCATATTGCAGCTGGGAGATGAGTCAGAAGATAGACAAGTGGAATAAGCACCACACTGGCATCCACCTGGGCTGGGACTCACAGAGAGAGACAGGCTGCAAGGTGTGGTGATTATGAAAAAGAAAGTTTTCTTTTTGGGAGCTTTAGAAACTGTAAAAGTGAGAGCAAAGGAAGCAGTTTCAAGTCTCCCTTAAAGTCACATACAGGTTTGCTGCAGAACCTTTACAATTTGTACAAAGGTTACATACATATGTGTCATTTAACTGAAAATTGGAGAGTGTAACATCATCTAAGTCACCAAATGAATATTGATTGTGTCATGCTTAGTCCCGGACACTACAGAAATTAAGTGGCCCTCTTTCCCAGTAGGTTTAGTGAATGGTCTATTTTCCTCCATCAGTGAGGCCTTCTGCAGTACCAGGAGAAAAGGAAGGAAATGCGAAATTCCCAAATCTGTTGGAGCGTTCCACCAAAGTGCCAATACATTGATTTTGATCGCAGATCTTTTCTGCCCGGTTGCCTCTGTATGCCCTTCCCCAAACATTGCTCTCTAGACCAGGGTCTTGTGGGAGACTTAGTGCCCCTGAATCCCATTTAACTCCTCAGGGACACAGAGGAGAAGGAAACGGCTAGAGGCCAGTGACCAGCATGGTGTACCGAAATCAACACAGGGATGGGTAAATGGTGGGAGGGGTGGTTGTGGGGATGGTAAATGGTTTTGGTGATCAAGAGGAGAAGAATAAAGGGAGGGGAGTCCGTCCTGTTGAGGTGTGTCCCACTGTCCTCCAGAGGGAACACTGGGGTTTGAAATCAATGTGCTGTTAAGTGCAGCTTGGCTGCGGGATACTCTCTCTAGCATTACCCATGCACCACTGAATCGAGGCCCTGCCTGTGCGCTGTACTCACAGTCTGAGGGCACCAACACAAGGCCTCTCGTTCCTCTCACCTCCGTGCTCTCTACCAACACTCAACGCCCCTCTTCAAAATAGTTGTGGCCCTGCTAACTTGAGACTCATCTCACACCATGGTCTCACACTAACGGACCTGTGAGCATTACACCCGTATGGCAGCCCGCTCGTCAGTACTAATAGAGGTAGTGAGACTAAATAAGGCATTCTGGATGAGCTAAAAGGGAATTGTTGTCAGTAAAATTAGAACTCCCACTTATAATGCAACTACCACATACTAGTGAATAATATGGTCAAATGCAATAACTATCAAATCAAAAGGGGGTGCGATTTGTGTGTTTTGATAAATGCAAAATGTGTATATTTACCATTGTGTTGCTATATAAACCCCCTGGCTTTCAGACATAGAATATCAACATGTTCTCTGAAACAGACCCTAGAAAACATGATCAAACATTTCCTTTTTCAAAATGACCATTTCCAGTGATGGGGTAATGTCAAAACGATTAGAATATAATGTCTTTGGTTGCATATCACTCACCTTTAGTCAACACCAAACCTATACCAGAATATGCACTGTTACCACCATTCATACATTAAATATCAGATTGTAAAATTTGATCATTTTTTTACATAACAGTCACCTTCTAAGCCAAAAACATTACAGCAAAGTAGAAACTTAAATAGTAGCTGTTAGGTAGATCACAGAAGAATAGACACAGGGGCAAAGTGAGACTCAGGCTGTCCCAAAGGAACACTTTTGCTGTAATACTGACAGGCATTCTAATCATTTAACAGGGTTGACATTTATCAACACATCAAAATGGGAAATATGATGTGAAGAGGAAGCATAATCACCACTGTCTCCATCTTGCTTGTCTGTAGGATACTTTTCAAACGGGTGTGTAGAAAATCTTGACCCAGACACACATCTGCCTGTGGCTGCATTTAGTCAGTGAGAGCAGTAATAGTGTGTGACTTAAGGTGAGGAAACTGCCCCAGGCCTTCATCTGTGTTTAGATGTCAGGCCTCCTTGCGTACAGTGTCTCTGCAGCCTCCTTGGCCTTTCATACATGAAGTCTGAACATAGACCGCCTGAGGGAAGGACACAGACACAGACACGACACGGTTCACACATACAAAACAAGAAGTAAGAAAAGAGAAATGAAGTTTGTATACTATACTATTAATTCTGCGAGCACTGCATTATTTTCCTTGGCCTCCCCTTGCAAAAAAACCTCAGTCAGTTAGATTGAAGTGTCGCTAGCAATGTTAACAACAGCAGTGGAGTAGTGAGCTGTTCATGACCTACCCCAATGTGCATATCTCCCTTAAGTCTTTCTTAAGTAATTCTTGCATGAATGGGTCACAGACATAATGTATTAACTTGTTGCTAGTTTAGCTCAGCAATCCCTTTTTATTATTTTATGGAATAATACAGTTTTTATAGACGAAGGTGCAGATGAAAAAAATAATTTAATCCTTTCACGCAAGGTGTCCACTACACTGCCCCACAGAGTCAGTGACAGTAGTGAGGTGACATTAAATTTCTATTAATTACAAAATTAAGACAAAAAGCAAAAGAAAAATGCAATAAGTCAGTGAGTATTTTGACTTAACATGGACAAAGTAATCAGGAAAAAGGAGCCACATAAGAAGCAGAAGATAAAATAGTGAGGAAAATTAATAAAGTGAACAATATCAGAAGAGAAATGAACAAAAGTATCAAAAAAAGAAGAAAAAGTAAAGAAAATCAAAAGAAAAATTAACAAAATAAGAAGCAAAATGAACAAACTGATCAAGAAAATAAACCAAATTAGATGCAAAAAGAAGAAAAATTAACAAAATGAGCAGAACCATCAATAAGTTGTGAAAAGAGGGAACAAAAAGGTAAAATGAACAAAATAATCAAGTAAATGGGCAGTACTGTGGTGCAGTGGTAAGCATGTGCACCTCACTGCAAGAAGGAAATAACCGGGGTCAGCACAAAAGCGGTCTGTGTGGAGTTTGCATGGTCTCCCCATGCCTATGCAGGTTTTCTCCAGGTACTCCAGTTTCCCCTGCACTCAAAACCATTCACTGCACGCCATTACGTAGCAACATCAATTTCTCGCAAGGGATTAATTAAGTATAAATAAATAAATGAATCAACCAAATTAGATCCAAAAAGAAGAAAAATGGACAAAGATAAACCAAACAGTGCAGAAATAATTTTTAAAAAAATGAACAAAAACCAAAACTTTCCAAAAAAAATCTTTCTCTAATTACATTTTACTGTTTCCTGAGTTACTGCTGTTACTTTGCCTTTGCAGGGAAATAATATTATTTACACAAACTAAAGTCATAATTTTACTTAATTACATTATCAAATAGTAACTAAAGAAAATTCATTATTGTATTTCATTAAACTGACACAAACCCTAATTTAAAGATTGTTGGGAAGTACCACAATGCTGAAAATGCCATATGCCTGGTCCTTTTATCATTCATGAATGAAAGGGCTACATTTAAGACATGTTTGAGACTTATGCACTAACTGTATAGACCTTCTAATATATGCTCCTCATCAAGAGACACTGTCTTTTTGGTACATTAGTGCACATTTGTAAATGGTATCTTTCTGCAATATTTGTTATTTCAACCCAGCTAAGTTTTTGTATTTAAGGCAATTACCAACTTATCCCTAAAATGAAGAAAATATGGTTGTTTCATACTTTTGATGCAGGGTTTCGTGTTGTTAGGTGGTCCATGTAACGTATTGACAGAAATTCAAATCTTCTCATGGAAGTTGCACATTTGATCGTAAGAACCTTTTCAAAACGGATATTTTATTTTCATTTGCTGCTGCATCAATAAGTGTCACATGTCTGGAACGTTTTATTCTAGTGTCTGTTGATACTGTCTGGTCTCAGTGTAAACTTCTATTCTTAATGTCACAGCCACTAATAAGCAGAGGTCAAGACTTCATGAAAAAGCCACCGAAACAATCATTAGACACATTAGAAGTACAATTTGTTGACACACAAGTGCAAACATTTTTATTCTCCAATCTTAAACCCCCACCAACGCACACCCCACACCCCCAGAGTCTTTTTCTTACAGCTTTCCTGAGAGGCCAGGGCAATCAAGCACTCTACCTTGTTAGGAGGTGTTAATTGGAGTTAGTCAGACTCCTCACTTTCTCAAGGAGTCTGACAACAGAATTAATTAGAATTTGAGTATGTAAATCAATTCAAATTGGGGTCCTTATGGGGGAGGATTTCAAGTATTTTCACAGAAGAAAACAGGTGCCGAGAACACGAGCCAAGTAGTCTCTGTGTGAATATTATGACTTCTCTTTTCATGGATTTTATCTTTGCCCATTTCCACTAATCTACTTTTGGAGAGGCCATCCATGTACAATATAAATAGAGCTGTTAAACTGTACATTGACCCTCGCTGGATGGCTAATAATTTTCTATTCCGCCTGCTTTCATATCCTCTAAGTACACACAGCTCTCATGAAAAGTCAGACGCATTACTTAGGTAAAATATAAAACGTGTGAAAACGCCATGGCAACAACAGAAGGAATAGGTGCTTTTATGCGTGTCGCACCCAATTGGATTTATATTGCGAGTCATGTCATGCAAGATGTAAATCTCATATTTAAATCACACGTTGCTCACTTGAATTGCGAGCTCTGATGATATCTTGTAACACTTATTTGTAGTTTTATAAAAGGTTTGCTCAGCTCTTTTGTGCCAAGCGATGAATTTCTGCTTCCTGTTCTCAGAAAAAAACACGTAAATGTATCACTTGCTACAGTCATTTCTCACTTAATGCCACTGACACTCTATTGACCCATGTATATTCATAATATCTGTGTGACTCATGCTGCATATAAAAGGAGCCTTAAAGACAATGCAAAAAATAAATTACTGAAGAACATAGCGTCAAAGGATCTGAGGTTAAAACTGCAGAAGCTGTTCATTTGCAATTTGGTTATTTTCTGTTAGCTTCACCTTACATTATTACTGTTTGTTAGCAGGTTTGATAGCTGCCACGGAGATTTTTTAAAAAAAACAATCTGCTTTATGTTCCGTGCATGTCTATTTACAACTATTTAAGGTAGTATGTTCCAAGAACTGCTCGTGAAATTACATGGCCATGTTATAGCAATGAAACAGGGAGGAACATTTGGACAATGCTTAAGAAAAGCTGTTTTTATTACCCATTTAATAACACCTCCATGAAGACAATTTGTACAAGATACATCACATTCTAAAGTGCACGAATACTGTACAACAAAAATGACTTAAATACGCAGGAAGGAGCAAAAATAAAATCACATTTAAAAAAAATGTGAATGAAATTTAAAAAGGGACATGCGTTTTCAAAAACAACAATCACTATGCATGTTTCTGTTCAGGTATGTGAGAGGGGCTGGCCTGGGAAAATAACCTTGTGCAGCTTGCTTGGGGGAACACTAAGCTTTGGCACCTTTAGAGAAAAGAGAAAAAAGACATTAACAAGGAATGGAGAGCACTCAGTAATAAACAAAAGATTTATATTTAGTTTTAATGAATACAGTCTTAGGGGCTTGTGTAGAATGCATAATAACCCATGCCTTTTGGGTTGTCCTTGTACTCCTCCGTAGTCAAGTCCTCACACTTGATGGTTGGTGAGTTCTCTGTGCTTGAGGCCCCGGGGGACATTCTGCGCCTCTTGCAGACCATGGAGTAAACACCAGAATCGGTAGAGTCCACTGATTTCAGCGAGTGGGATGTCTCGATCCAGGTTGAAGCCGGGGGTGCGGTTTCCTCGGGGAGCTTGTCTTTAGTAGCCCCCAGCTGGTCCTCTGGGAATGCTGGAGGGCTCGGACGAGGGGACCAGGGCAGGCCTGTGGTCATCTTGCGCTGATAAGTGCTTCTGGTGCCCCAGCCTGCAGCCATGGAGGCAAAGGCCGAGTCTGGGTAGTAGCTGAGGGCATGGGACGTCTGCAGGGACAGGGGCTTGATGCCGTAGGACAGCAGGCTACTGGTGGAATAGTCATTCTCATACGACAGATCCAGCTTGTTCGTGCCAGGCTGCTGGACCGGGGGGACAAACCAGCGCTGGGCAGAGGCGGCTGAGCTGGCGTCCTCACTCTGCGGTGACAGAAGACTGTTGGTCTGTGGGACGGCCCGTTCGCTGGTGTAGAAGCGGTTCTGAGGCAGGTTGTTGACAAACTGGTCCTGAAAAAAGGGCTGCATGGCGTAGCGGGCTCCGGGCACAATTTGGGTGGAGCGAGGGGAGTCTGTAGGGGATGGAGTCAACCTGTCACTTTCTGGAGCTGTGTACATCCTGTTGAGAAGAGGAGAGATCACACCAGAATTAGATGGAAGTCCAAAGTTCAACAACAGTGTAGCGCCTAATTTTTTTTTTTTAACCACATTGCTTGAAGACACTTACGAGTCATAGTTGTCTCGGAAGCCTTTTGCAAACGGGTTGTGGTCTATTTTCAGCTGTGTGATCTGAAATCAAAAAGAAACAAATCCGCAAAAGAAGAAATTATTTAAATCATGTGTTTAACAAGCACGGGAAGAGCACTGTTTTAGATACATCTCAATCAACAATTTTTATTTTGTTGTATCTTACACTTAAAATTCAAATAATAAAATCTTACATCCGTGTTCTGGTAAGCAGTGACGGCTATAAACTGGTTCTCAGGAAAAGTAAACGTCTGAGTTCTGGCCTCATTGCTCATGTCCTCCACTCCGTCTTCTGTCACCTCCACAATGTGAAGACGTGGTTGGTATTTATGAAGAGACTGCAAAACTATCATCTGCAAAAAAGGAAGTAAGCCCTGAGTGCA
Organism: Pseudamia nigra; assembly: GCA_029823295.1. NCBI lineage: Eukaryota > Metazoa > Chordata > Actinopteri > Kurtiformes > Apogonidae > Pseudamia > Pseudamia nigra. Next base: position 4,184 of record JAQQAE010011204.1, on the reverse strand, counting down.
CTGCACATTCTGACTGATCAAACACAGGCTATGCATCAAGTTATTTATTATTTGTTTAAAAGGAAGCGATTACTTTGTGATAAACATTAATGAAATTCATGTTTTCAAAAAAAAAATCAAACAATGTCAATAAATGAAGAAATAGTATTTAAATCCATCATCCATTTGAGAAATAACCAGTGGATCAGAGATGAGAATCTAACCTGTGTGTTGTTGTTGTTGGCTCCTTTATTATTGGTCAATTTCAATTTTCCAAAAGAGATTTCTTGCCTCATCCAGTGAGCACCAGTGTTCGGGGATTCAGGATGAACATACATTTTGTTACCTGCAAGAATAAAATAATGCCATTAATAAAAACACATAGAACCAAAGATTACTTTTGCAAACTGTTTATCTTAACATACATACACATATTAAATCATAACCAGCTTCTCGCAATTATTCCTCAGCTGACACTGTCATCAATTAATCTCTTTATTTTAATTATACAAAAAAATTAATAAAAATACACGAACACATATACTCTGTAATAAATTTCTCCCATGACTAATGAAGACAAGTAAATAAAAATTGAAACAATTTTTGCTGTTTTCAATAACTGATAAAATTATTTTTCCTTAATAAGTAAAAACTTATTTTTATATTTAAAAGCAATGACGATAGAATTAATAACATTGGACTGACAGGCATTGCTCTTAAACGCCTCCACTATCCCAGATGACTTCACTTTTCAAAATTGTAATTACTGGGAGACCTGTTTTGTTTTTGTTCGGGTGAAAATGCAACTTATCAAAACAACGATAAGATATATGAAGGAAACAAAATTTCCTAATTTCCCAAAAGTGAAAAAATTCCTGTCAGTTTTACACTTAACCCTCCTGGTGTCCTCATTTTCTGTATACACCCCGTGGCGGGTCATTTTGACCCCAGGACAACAGGAGGGTTAAATGTAACTTCAGTCTTGAGTCTGTTACATTTAGACCCTGTGGTGCCGCTGCTGATGTTTATTCATTTCTTCTTGTATTTTTAATACACAATGCAAGTTTGTCGGTGCGTAAAAGTTCTATGGCTTCTAACTCACCTTGCATATTGTTGTCTGCTTTTCCACAAGTGACCCACTTCCCTCCTTGAAAGCGCCAGTGATTCGGGTCAGCCAAAACAATTTCTACAAAGACGTTGTAATGGGCTGTGAGGTTGAGTCCAGTGATGTTGAAACTGAGGAATGGGAACATCCGCCTGCAAAAGCAAAACAGAAATAATTAACAACTGTGCTCCTCAAGCAAGAAAACTGAAAAAAATGAAGTCTTGAATAAGATGTATTTTCTCTCAAGCTTGACTAATATAAAATGTACAATTAATATATTTTTACCGGTGAAATAATTAACCTGTTGGATATATACGCGTTTTTATAATTTACTAAAACGAAAAGTTGCAGTTTGCACAAACAAAACCTTCGAACACCGCAAAACGAAGGTGTAAATCATGTGCGTAAAATTTGGCTCATGCGTAAAGAACTGTGGAACAACACTGTACATATTTTTATTGACTGTCCGGTCGAGTTATATATACAGATTTTTTTTAAAACATATTCTTAACAATGCATGCCTCGATTTTAGGCCCTTGTCAGTCACTGCGCATCGCCTTACCTGCCCTGTTTTGTAATGATCATCTCGGTCTGGTGCCGGTGAAATTTCAGCCACAGAGGCCGGTTGCAGAGATAGACCTGCGCCCTGGCTCCAGTGCCAGATCCCGGCAGAGACATGGAGCCGATGCCCGTCCCCGTCCCGGGATAGGTAGGGTATAAACAGCCGGGCCCCTGGCTGAACTGGTACCCTCCGCTGCTAAACTGGCTCCGGCCGGTGCAGACGGACGAGGAGGAGAAGCCCGTGGGCGGCAGGACTGATCCGTAATGCAGAGACGTCGGGTACCTGGAGCTGCTGGAGCCGGTGTACACCGAGCCGGTCTGTCCCGCATATGGAAAGAGGGAACAGGGACTTGCCATGTCGGAACTCGCCTGGGACGAGGAGATGAAGTATCTGTCAGAGCCAAGTTCGTCTATATTGTACCGCCGACCGCTCGACAACTCGTCCTCACCGAGCACCGGGGAGCCTTTTCTCCCATCAGGGCCCGTTTTGTTGAACGTGTCCCCCTCTGCCTCTGTCAGCATCCCGTTCCCCACCCCGCTCAGGTATTTCTTAGGAGCACTGCTAGACTCTGACTCGGTCCGATCGACTTCTTGGTATTCAAGTTGAGACGATGGCCTCGGGCTGTTGTTGGCACTGTCCGACGACGAAAGGTTGTAAAAGGTCTTAGGCAAATTGATGCTAGCGCTGGGAAGGATGTTCTCTAGCTGCATTGTTTAGATTTTGCAATAAATAAGAAGAGTTGCAAGAGTCCAGTGAGTTAATCTCAGGCAAGGAGGAGACACAACCAGCGGCGCCTTGGTTGTTTGTGCCTCTTTACGCCTCCCTCCCTTAAGACTGATGGAAGGAGGTTAAGCCTTCTCCTCAACTACGGATTTCAGATCAGATTCTGGGCTGGACATAAGATGTTGGGCGCCTCTTATAAGATGTAGATCTTCACACACCCAGCTCAGTGTAAGCGTGAGGGGAGGAGCTTTGGGAGAAAGATGCGGGGGCTCCAGCCCTCTCTACAGCCAACAGTCACACTATAATTCAATTACAAATGGTAGCTATAGCTATAAAACACACAAAACTGAGGGTGGCTACGTATAGGGTTTTATTTTTAACGCAGAACATCCAGAGGCGATTCGAACTAGTGATCTCTGCAAACAGTCCGGTTACATTTTGCGTATAAGTTGCACTAAATTGTGCGTAAATATAACTTTAATCTTGCACTAGAAATTAAGCAAAACATTATTTTAAAGACGTTTAAAAGAAAATAAGGAATTTCCACGAGTCAGCCCAGGTTTCGCGGCGTTTCTCCATCGCGCACGTACCGCACGCGCGCCTAAAGTTTATCCTGCAGATTGAAGCCGTCACGTGCACAACAATAACACGGCAGCCACTCGGATACTTGGTGAGATTTAATTCACTCCCTCACCTCGGCAGAGATGACCTGCAGACACCGAAGCCTTCTCTCCATGCCCAACATCCGGCGCTTTGAAAAAAAAATCAACATGTGCACCTTATTTCCTATAATTGGCCTCCGTCGCCTCTTTTCAGCCTTTTCAGTGTTGCGACTAATAAAACCATCGAGTGTCTGAACCGACTGAAAAAAGTAGAGCATGTGAAATTTAAAGCCAGCTTTGAGATTTTGATCAACGTTTTAAAAGGGTGGTTTGTTCCGATTAAACTTTTTTCCTTCGTAAAATGTGTGAAATGCTATTTTTTCCCAAGGCCTTTGAAATTAATTTACAACCAGAAAATAAATCTATATCGTAGGCCTTATTTTAATCCATCTTTGTATCGTTAATTGATTAATAAATTAACAAAATCCCCGTGAGATGTTAAAGCGCATTTTTGGCATAATAAAATATTCTAATTTTATTTTGCCACGAATATTAAAAGCTCGATAGATGTGTAGTAATTATACAGATGATGGTGCCGTGTTGTTTTATTTTTTTTCACCACAGAAATAAACGTCGATGGGGAAAAAGGCGAGAAGCACGCGTTAAATATTCCATAACGCGCAGGGTGGTGCGGTTTCGATTTATACCATTAAAGGCACATACATAGACTAGAAGATAAAACGATAGAAAAGTGATATTAATTTTAATTATAATTTGGATAGTAAATTCAAAACCGTTGCAATGAAATTAAGTCAAAATGAATTTCTTGCGTATAAAGTAAGATTTGCAGGGACGCACAGAGAGGGAAACATTTTGCACCAAAAATCTCGCTCCAGTCCTAATATTTGAGTTTTATTAAAGCGCCACATGTGGACAGCGCTCTCTAGTGACTGATGAAAATAATATAACTTTTTTTGCAGAGTTTCGTTTTATTTCTATAGCCCTACAAGACAGCAGCAGGTCGTTAACTCACTTTTTTTCCACTGGTATCTCACTTTACATCATCTTCAACTGCAGTGAACTCATCTCGTGCTTGCGTCCCCGCGCTCCTGTGCGCCTGCGCCTGTGATTGTGCATGCATGTGTGAGTCTTAAAGTAAGTTGGAGGGGGAGTAGGGGGTGAGATGAATTTGGGGAAAATGGGGATACAAATC
>JAQQAE010011203.1:0-13734 GCA_029823295.1 Pseudamia nigra | reverse complement strand
GGGGGCGGGAGGGGGGTGGACATTTTACAAATATTGAGAGGGACAAATCTGAACTTGGTGTTGTGTCTTTGCAGAGAGCTACCAGTGATGAATTGGACATGATAAAGAAGCATTATGAGAATTCTAAAGAGGATGAAGTCAAACTGCTGGACAAACCTGAGCAGTGAGTAATTTTTGTTGACAGTTCCCACATTTTTGTAATTTTTGGAGATTGCTTCAGTAGTTCCATCCTGTCAGGGTTAAGTACTTTGGACCAGTTAACGAGGCCCGAACCCAGCGGTGCCGCTAAGCCTGGCCTTCCTATTTCCATGTTTGACCAGAGCTGTCACTACGGTTGCCTGAGTCATCCCTACTCAGCGTCCACCTCCATCAGAGGGGCCTAATCACACAGGATGTTACTGCTCTGCTCCCCTCTGACACGGCTCTGTTTACATAAGTCATCCCACATCAGGCCAAAGCTACCTTTGATCAGTCTCTGTGCACCACTCTCTGCTTTCCCTCCACCTCGACCTCATAGTCCTTTCGAACCCAACCGAGCAGCACCTCTCATGACTATTAGCTGCCTGCCTGAGAACAACACTGACTCAGGCGCCCCTGCATGGGGAACCACGGCCTGCCAAGGAACCAAAATAGTTCTTCCTGTTAGACATTTTGTTTAATTCTGTCATAACACATCACACCCCATTCTCTACCTCCTTCTCTTCCTCCTCCTTCTTGCCCCCTCCTTCCAGGTTTCTCTATGAGCTCTCCCAGATTCCCGACTTTGCAGGCCGGTCTCACTGCATCATCTTCCAATCAGTATTCCTCGATACCATCTCCTCCATCCGTCGCAAGGTGGAGATTATCTCAAATGTCAGCAAAGTAAGAACATCATGTCAACAAACACTGCTTTATAACTGTCACTAAACTATTGCAAGCTCTAACAACCTAAGGGCTCTGTGTGTTTGTGTTTTTGTGTGTGTGTATGTGTCAGGAGCTGCTAGAGTGCAATAATTTGCGGGACATAATGGGGCTTGTTTTAGCTTTTGGGAACTATATGAATGGTGGCAACAGGACAAGAGGCCAGGCTGATGGCTTTGGACTGGAGATCCTCCCCAAACTAAAGGATGTCAAGAGCAGGGTAACATTTGTTTTCAAGTTTTACACACTTGAACTGTTTCACACACGGTGTCCACTATACACTGCCCTACAAAGGCAAACTGACAATAATGACTTGACATTATATTTATAGTAATTACAAAATTAAGGCAAAAACTAAAGCAAAATGCAATAAGTGGGAGAGTATTTTGACTAAAATGAACAAAATAATCAGGAAAAAGGAGCCCCATAAGAAGCAAAAGGTACACAATAGTAAGGAAAAATGAATAAAACTGAACAAAGAAGAAAAATGAACAAAACAATCACAAATGAAGAAAAAGAAAAGAAAATCAGAAGAAACATGGAAAACAAGAAGTACAATGAACAAGAAAATGAATCAAATTTGTTGCAAAAAGAATAAAAATGATCAAACACTCAAGAAAATGCATTAAAAATACCTTTGTAGGGCTGTATAGTTATTCAAACAAATTAAAGCCCCAGTATTGTCAATATCAACCACTATCTGGCCTTGTATGCATCAATATACTGTAATAGAAAAATACTGTACAAATTGCATGGTTGAATTCATAATGTTTTTATACATTATCAAATAGTAACTGAAGCATAATTCTGATTGTATTTCACTACACTGACATGCCAAGTTGTACATAATTTAACTTTTTTCAACCAATACCTGACTTAAAATGAGAGACATAAGGCTTAAAATGTCATCTGAGTAATGAATCATTTCGTCCTCAGGACAATCGTACTAATCTGGTGGATTATGTGGTTTTATACTACCTACGTAATTTTGACAAGGTAAGCAACTGTCGGGTGATCTGACAAACATATTCACTCTACAAAGAGCTGACTGTCACCACCTCTGTGTTATTTTCTGTGTATTTTTGTGTTATTCCAGTATGCAGGTACAGAGAAGAGTGTGTTCCCTCTGCCCGAGCCTCAGGATTTCTTCCAGGCTGCTCAGGTGAAGTTTGATGACCTCACCAAAGACATCAGGAAGCTTAAAAAAGATTTAACAGGTAGGACATTCCCTTTTCAATCAGTCTATTTGTTTCCACTTTGGACTTTCAATGGCCATAGTATCCACACTACTATTTGTTGCCAAATTTGTAATTCTTTCATGACTCATGTTTTGTTGGTGTCACATTATTGTCTCTCAACAAAATTTAGTGTTGCTGAGTTAAACGTCAGGGCAGATCCCATGTACCCCTCCTGCCCTTTCACACAAGACTGTGGGCGAGTACAGGACCTTGGACAGCCTCAGGCAGTTTTACTAGATTTCCAGAACTTGTAAGAGTGATCATAAGACCACAGCATCTCTTGTTTCAGGAACATTGATGAAATAACTAAATGGGAATCTTCTGGGTTTTTTCTGCAAATCCTTTAAGGCAGTAGTAAAATGAAAATTAAACATTAGCATTACAATTTGGTGGTAAACAGAATTGTCGGGAGCAGGTAAAGACATGTTTGACGCACGATGCTCATAGTGTCTCGGGCGCCAACTCACTCACTAACCCAGCCAGCCAGTCTTGGCCAGGTCCATGCAGAGGTTAAAGGCAATGCCCTCCAGTGCCCCTGGTGTCTGTGGTTATTTAAATCAACCAATAATATGGCATATGAAAGCAATTAGATAAGCTCTACAGCTCTCCCCTACGTTTTTTAGATCGCTGTTAAAGCCCTCTCCTCTCTGACCTGAGGGAAAAATACAAAGAGCCTACTAAAGTACCCAGACCCACCTCAAGCTGTCACTCATTTATTAGGAAAAATGGAAGACTTGAAGACAATAAATGCAACATACGGGCCCTCGTATTTGATCTCTGTCGCAACAAAGTCTGGCACAGTAGTCCTCAGGGGTATTAGCATCACAAGGGAAGCAGTGGATTCTGGATGTTTGGTGAGCTCCACCTATGACTCCCACCATTTTTATCCTCTCCAGCCGCCAGGAATAAATATTTATGCCTGGCTATTATAAACCACCCTAAAGAAAGCAACTGTTCTTAATTATAAAGCTAACACAGATCACTTTCATCCACACTACAAATGGTGTCTGACACTGAGAAGCAAAGCCTGCATCACATCTAGCTTTACTTTCTTGTTCTGACTTTCACAAGCTGCCTACCCCTCACCTCATCTAGAGGTGGCGACCGCAGTGGTCAGCAGTACCTTGCCCGCCAGCATTGGGTTAGAGGTCAAGAGTCTTGGTTGTATCAGAAATTCATCTCTCTTTAGATTAGCCCACATTTTTCTCATCCAACCACCATATGCAACCATAAGTGTCTTCCAAATTTGAATTTCTGTATATGATATTTGCATTTCCAGAGTGTGTCTGTGTGTGCAGCGACATCCAGGATTGTCTCCTTGTCCGCTTGGCTGCCCTTTCCTTCACTAGCTTGTGCAGAAACATGATCCTCTTTTGATGGGGCTTCCTGTTTGGGGAGAGGTTGATGACCTCTCTCCATGCTCTTCTGTGGGGGAGAAAGATGAGTGGGAGGACACGGGGACCTAAGCGTACTGTAGGACTGTAAAGACAACTGTCTTCATTATGTTTGTGACAATTTAAGGGTAACAAAACTGCAAATGTGAAGCTTTTAGTTTTATAACCAAGCATCCATATTATAAACTGCTATCTTTAAAATCCTGTCGAGTTTAGACGCTATCATAAAAAGCTGATAACAGTTCTAGTGAGCACCTACATAAAGATCTCTTTAACTGCTGTGTAATTGGACTGGACAGAGAGGCAGGGACACTACCGAATGAAATAGGATCAAATAAAAAGAAACAGTCAGAGCTCATTTGCTGCTCAGGGGAGTTTAGTGTTTCACAGAAGGCCTGTACCAGGTTAGGCATCCATCACTGTGGCAAATCAGACAGTGTACTGATTTTAAATGGCCTTTAATGTCAGGTTCAGGCATGGCCTTTAGCCTGAGGTCTGTTTTATGATGGAGGCTCCACTCTGAGCACCATGTGTGAAGTCAGCATTCTAAGGGACTCTCGCCACTCATCTGACTAGACAAAATGCCAAGTAACGCTAAATGCATTTGTCATAATTCAATAACAGTACGTCATTTTCTGGGGAGTAAAATTATTATTCAGAGATAGGTTATCACAGAAAGTCGTAACAGATCACAAGCAGTTAAAATCCTCTCTCACTTTTGCAAAACTCTCTTTCAGTTTTGCTTTTTTGCACTGTACTCCGCATGGTTGAAACTTTTACCTGAATTATGTCACAGATTAAGACTCAGCCAGGCAATCAATGCTCACCAGCCTGGTCATCAGTGTGTTTACCCTGTGAATGTTACAGCTAAGAAACTACAGTGCATTATGTTGCACAAATGAAACAAATAACTATAAGTCACATTAATGATGCAATGAAATGGAGTAAATCAGCTGCATTTGAAATATCCTGTAAAAATGTCAAAAAAGTGGAGAAAAAAAAATCCACTTAGCTCTGATATGTAAGATAAGATAATAGTAATATGATATGAATGACCATTTGGCACTGTAATATGGTGAATAATAAAAAAAATCTGTTCCTATGTTATATAAAATGATCAAAAGCAGTTGTAAAGAATAAATTCTATTTCATATACTTGAACTAACAAGCTAAAGCATCACTGTGTAATATTAAATAGTGTTGAAATGAAACAGTGAGAGGAGAGGGAGAACTTTTCTGTGCACAAAATATTTTAACCTTTTCACTTTCAGTTTTTACACTTGTTTCTATGTATGTGACAGTGACATCACTCCATATTTCCTACTAGTGTTGTATTTGTAAGAATGTAAGAGATTATTTGGTGATTTTACGAACCTGAACAGATACAATTTGATTTATGCAGAGTAGAGAGAAGGGAAATGGTTATAACAGAGACAGTCCACTGGATGGCCTCAACACGTGAAAATAGTCAGATTCACCCCACACAGGAGATTGCAGATAATCAGAGATCAGCACAAGAGTTTACTTGTGAGCAGAGGTGGATCGTACTCAAGTATGTTTATTACATTACGTTTACTTGAACAAAACAATCACGTAAATTAACAAACATGAACCAAATAACCAGCAAAATTGAACCAGAAATCAATCAAATAGACCACAGAATGAGCAAAAATGAATAAAATAATCAAGTAAATTGACAAAAATGAATGAAGTAGCCTACAAAATGTAACAAATTCAACAAGATAAGGTATAAAACTAACATCATCAAAATAATCAGGTAAATAAATGAAAATTGAACAAATTTCATAAAATATGCAACAGAATGAGCAAAAAATGTCAAAAATAATCAACTACATCAGCAAAAATGAACAAATAAAGCAATGAATGTTGCAATAAGGAAATCTTGAGCAGTGTCTTATGTTAGAAGTAATGCAATGATGGATACTAAGTATATGCATTCATTCAGCATACACATTTAAATTGGTCCAAAGAATTTTGGTATTTAATATATTAATAGACTTCACATTGTATGTATGCTTTTTCATGAACATAGTTGATATTCATTTTGCATATACAGTAGATTTATTTATGCTGTTCTGTGATTCTTTATATATTTAATACATATCAAAACATATGAGATGTCATGTTATGCCACATACGTACTGTATGTGTAACAGGAGACAAAAATCTGTATTGTAAATACAGTATATTCATATTTAATAAAATCTACACTTGATATTTCATCTCTATACCACAGAAGAAGGCATACCCTTGCAGCAGCTGTCTTATATAGACCATTCAACAGGTATTGAACATTTTAAACAAGTTCATATTATAAAATCCAGTAAGATACGTTACCTGTTCATGATCCAGGGCAGAGCCAGCATTGGTGGCTTTGCTGCCATCTCAGGTTATAAGTATTTCTTCTTGAGTCATTAGAAGTATAGAATTATGAATCAACAATACTTTTACTTGAGTACTGTCTCTGTTTAGTCTGCCCATCACTGCTTTTGAGGTATAATAAACAATATGTCAAAGACAGGCACTGTATGGGTTTCATCTCTGATAATAAGAGCAAATTTACTATAAAACCAATTCTACTTGTGTTTGAAGCAACCGTTAAGAGCTTAACCATTACATTCTTCATGCAGGTATTTTGTAATGTTTAGTTGATTTGAAGTGCAAGTCAGCCTACACATAACAGTATGCAAAACAAGCCACAGGATATCAGACACTGGTCTATTAACACAGCATTGTTATATGTTTGTGTCTGCTTTCTGCATTTACACTCCATCATGATTCAGGGCTTCAGAGATGTAAGCTGGAGGCTCATTTTGGCAACATTTGCCCTTATTTCTGAGACAAGGGCATTCATCACATAGCATTTTCTTTTATATTGTGGTGCTCCGCAGGCTCCTCATCCACTATTGAAGCATTTCCTCGATTACAGTTGTGCATTGTCTTGCGCTGTGACTTCCTGGTAGCTGCACCAGGGGCTCTGGATTACTGTGGTGAAATCTTAAGTACATATTGACATCAAAGTTACCCATTTTTCAAACCACACAGGGTAAATCCTGGAGCAGATTCTGGCTTTTTGTTTGTTTTCCTTTGTGTTTACTCCTCCACTGTCACCACGCCTTTGCCCACATCTGTCAGCATGGTACCTTATATTATAGCGGTGAATTTCTCCTGTTCTGATATAATGCATTATGTAATGTCTTCTCCAGGGGATGTGCTATAGATGTATGTATAAATGTTGCATGATTACTTCTGTTCCATTGTTGCTTACTGGACCTGGATGTAGTGGTTTTGATGTGGCTCAGAGAGAATTCATAGAATTTATTCTAGTTTACTGTAGTGTGTGTGAAAAGTACACACAAACAGTACACAAGTAAAGTATTGCATCTTTATAATTCTAATGACTCAAATAGAAGTAGAAGTACTCATTGACATAAATACTTGAGTAAAAGCAAAAAAGGATCTCTGTAAAAAAAAAAAAAAAAGTCAAGTAGTGAGTAAGTAAGTTCATAACATCTTGATTTACAAGATCACTTTTGGTCATTTTTTAAATTTTTTGTTCAATTTACTTGGTTAATTTATTTTATTTTTACTTTTTTAATTTGTTCATTTTTGCTTATTTTGTTTAGTTGCACTTATTGTGCATCGAGGTGGAACCGAGTGTAACTGAGTAAAAGTACTGTAAAAAGTATTCTGTAAAACAGGTGCTCTCAGAAGTACATTTATTTGAAAAAACTACTGTATTTTCCAGATTACAAGTTGCGGTTTTTTGCATAGTCTGCCTAGGGGAGCGACAAATACATCAGAGCGACTTGGATATTAAAGAACTTCGAGTACCGTATTTTCCTGATTAAAAGTGGCTCCGGTATATTAGTCGTACGAGTCAAAAAATGCATAATGAAGAAGAAAAAAACATGTATTAGTCGCTCTGCAGTACAAGTCGCGTATGTTTGGGGCTCGAGCACGCAGCCGCGGATGCGCGCCTGAGCTGCGCTGTGGCTCATCTCCTCTAGCAGCTGTCATTGTGACAAGGACGCTATAGTCGAATTTATTCAAAATATAAGTCGCTCCGATGTATTTGTCTCTCCCCTCGCCAGACTATGCAAAAAACTGCGACTTTTAATCCAGAAAGTACGGCATACCAGAAAGTTTGTCACACTGACAGCCGCTAGACGTCGCTCTTGGCTTGTGGACCTTCATCTGCCGCATCTGTATTACTGACAATTTAAAATGTAGACATTACCGGTAACAACCGTACCTGCCATCAGCTTAACACCGAACGTGTCGGTACCTTCACTTACCCGGTGAGGCACGGAGGCGGGCCGCGAGCTCTTGCTTCTGGCGTCAAACGCTCGGCCGGGCGGGCTTGAAGCACGTTCCCCGAACAAATGCGACCTGTTCTGCAGAGCAACTTATACACGTTTTTTTCTTCTCCATTATGCATTTTTTGGCTCATGCAACTAACATTCCAGAGCGACATATCACCCGGAAAATACGGTACTCAAGCACATGTAAAGGAGTAAATGTACTTGAGTACCACCCACCTCTGACAATAGTCAATAAAATAGTTTACCTACCAGTTAATGTTGATGGACACAGACTGTCACCTGTACCAAAATTCAGTGCTTTCTTTTTTTTTGATCATTCTCAGCCATTCCAAGTCTGATACATCTGTGTTGGGACTGTGTCTCTGTTCATCTGGCTTTACACAGAGCCTGATTAGACGAGCAGTATTACATAATTGTAGTGCGTTAACTGAAAACTAGGACCAGGTTTGAGCTGCAGGAGATACAAAGGCACAGAAAAGAAGCAGCAGCATAACTGAAGTGATCAAGCTTTTGCTGTGGAACGCCTTACCTTAACACATTAGACAGGCCTCTTTTTTACCTGTCTTCTTTACAAAATCGTTTAAATTTCAGAAAATGACGCAACAAAATGAGCAAAAATGTACAAAAATAATCGAAAAAGTTAACAAAACAAGCAACAAAATGAACAAAATTTAACAAAATGAAGAAAGAAAATACACAAGTAAATTAAAAAAAAACAGTATAATAAAGGAATTGTACAAAATAATCTACAAAATAAACATCAAAATGAGCTTAAAATATCAAAATTAATCAAGCATGTTAACAAAAATAAGCAAAAAAATGAACAAAAAGCTAAATATGCAAGAAAATGAGTAAAACAAATTGTGCAACATCTGGGGAAAAAATTGAGCAAATTAAAAAAATAACAAAATGGGGAACAAAATAATCAAAGAAATGAACAACCTATTTGAACACAATATGCAAGGCCGTAATAAATTCCACATTGTGAAGTTACTCACTACTTGAGTAGTTTTTTTTATAAGATTCTCTTTTACTCACGTACTGATATTTATGAGTACTTCTACGTCCACTTGAGACATTAGAACTATAAAGTAGCCATGCTTTTACTTGAGTACTGTTTCTGTGTACTCCACACATCTCTGCTTAAGACCCATCTGTTCTCTACATAAGATGCTGTTTTGGCTTCTCTGATCTCCATGAATTTAATTTAAAGGGTCCTACACTTTTTTTTGCGTTTATCTGTATATTGTGTGTTTCTTTCTTTTTGAGCACCATGCAGGATGTTGATTTTTTTGGGTGACTTAATCTTATTGATTTTATTGACTTGATTCATACTTTCTTTTGTTTTACGTATGGTTGTTTAAAGTAATTTATTAGTTCCACCAAGGTTATGTTTTTGTCGGCGTGAGTTCATGTATTTATTTATTATTTACCTGTTTGTTTGTTCACAACATAACTTGGAAAATATATGAATAGATATGGATGAAATTTTCAGGATAGGTCAGAAATGGGACAAGGACCAATGGATTAGATTCTGGGAGTGATCTGGATCATCATCTGGATCCAGAAGATTTTTAAAGGATTCTTCACCATTATGAGATAGGGTCAAATTCAACATTTGTTCTTGTAACGCCACAAATGACACCCAGAAAATGTAGCCAAGAAACAGGATAACACCATAATAGATTCTGTCAAACCACAAGTTTGATCCAGACATGGACAAAAATGTTTATACCTACGGGGGTTGAGGAAAAATAGTTATTGTAAGGTAGGAAATAAAGCTATAGACATGAAATGGACACCAAACTATAGCGGAAAGTCTGCTGATTCAGTAATGTGCCCACATTGATGTACCTTCAACATTTACGGAACTAGATTCAAAAGAACACTACCATACCATTATGGAAATATTATTTTCCGTCTATTGAACTAATAATGATATTAATGTGATTCCAGATGCTAATGGTAGATTTTCATGGTCAGCGAATCCACTAATGAGAGTCAAATAAATCTAAGAATATTACTTTTGCTGCAAAAACATTATGGGGGAGATGAGCGTAGGTTCAAATGATAATGGAAGGTTTTCACTATGAAGAGAAACTGAGCTGCCTTGGTGGAGGTGTGTGCTCTCTAGTTTTATGTATTTAACTTGTTTTATTAATATTTTACCTTGTGTCTAGAATGAACTGTGTATATTTATTTCTCTGTACAGCACTTTCTGCCAGATGGTTGTATAAAGTGCTTTATAAATAAAGCTGGAATGGATTGGAATATTTATCAGTTGATGGATGATCTGCAATCTAAAATTAAAGTCAAGTAAATAATGTAAAATTTAAGTTAAAAAATAAAATGTGATAATAAATCAAAACTGTTTAATTTTGTGTGTCATTCTACCCTGATTGATGAGAAAATCTCAACTGTAATGTACATAAAAAATGTCTTACTTCAAATCTAAAAAAAAAAAGATACATTGCAAAGAATTGGTAACGCTTTCCAAGAATGTGTGCCATCGTTAACTTAGTTCTTACTCAAAAAATTAAGATAATGTTCTGGTTAAAAATAAAACACCCAAATAAAGCAATCACATAAACATTATTCCAAAAGGAGTTCATGTAGCAGCAAATTTGTTGCTGTTTGTTTCTGAGAACTTCTATTTTCTTCTAGCCAGCCTGTAAGATCATCCTTTTCGATATTCTTAAAGGAATTGAGCCTTAACTTGCAGGAAACCCCTACGTCCTGGTGAACTGTATTGTGACACTGAGATATTGTCCCAAACTGGAGCTTTTCGTTTTTATTCTTTACAGCTGCTGTGTTTTGTGGGCTTCCTCCTTGCAGCCTTTGCCGTCTGGACCACATTTGGAAGCAAGCCACTGCTAAATTGTAGACTTGCTGTTTTGAACACTGTTTTAATGGGTTCTTTTGAGTTGGGGGGATTTCTGGTAAGGAAATGTGGTATGTCCAAACAGGATATTTTGGTTGTTGTCTTTGTATGGTTGCTGATTTCTGTTTTCTATTTTGATAACTGTTGGCTCTCTTTATTCGGGAATTTAAAAAGTGTCCTGGAATCCAGATTGTGTGGCTGTATGTAGTTACTGCTGTGTTTTAAAGCTCAGACTTTGTGCGTCCTCTCCGATTTATTAAGACAGCCAATAAAAAAAAATTTAAAAAATGGAACAGACTGAGTTTACCGAGCTGCAGGTGCACACGTGAGAAAGTATCTCATACCTGAAAGCGGCGACGCAGTCAACAGAGACAGCGGCCAGACCTGTTAATGCTCTTGTTGTGTTGCAGGACTATTTAGCTATGCAGTCATAAGAAAGTGAAGGTATTTATTGCAGCCATTAATGACTTACAGGTTGGAGGAATGTGCCAAAGTTCTTTCACCAGACTTACAGTCGAGAGGAAATGGGAAAAGTTCAGCCGTCACTGTTTCCTCTGAGCGTGAGTCGGGTCACTTGGCACCATAAAGAAAACCCATCCGTAAACAGCAAACAGATCTGCCATGTGCACTCAATAGAGCCACATTTAATTGAGTCTTTAGTTACACCTTTACATAATATAATTACATAGAAGCAACATGTAGAGCCGTATAAAAAGTGTTACTGATATGCCAAAAATTCAATGCTCCCTTTAAATAGAACCAGCTGATACACATACAAGAAGGGAAGCAGATTACAGTAATAAACTAATTTTGAATCTATAGTATGTTTTGAAATTGTCAATGAATGCACTAAATATTCACATTTTAATTTTCATTCCTCTTATTGCTGCCATTATCTCCTCCTTTTAACTCAAGGGTGGTTTCTGGGGCCATATCGTGGATTGATGTGGGATGTGTAAAGTTAGATATTTTTATTTTAATTACTGCCCAAGCTTGTTTTAAGTACTCACCATTGATTCAGTTCTTACTCTCTTGAGGTACATTGTTATCCATGAAGTTGGAATGAAATATTTTTTTTATATCTTCTCATAAAATGAATTCTCAAAAATGTATTGATTGATCTCTTCCAAAGGGGATTACTGAAGTGTATAAATAGGAATAAAACAAGGAATGTGTCTGAAAACAAATTGCAAATTACACTTTTTTTTAATATGCTCACCTTTTGTTCATTTCATTTCAACTTATTTGTTAAATTTTCTGTCTGTTCTCTGTCTTTGCTGTCTGTAGCTTGTGAAAAAGACGTGCAGAAGGTTTGCTCCAAATCGTCAGAAGAACACCTACAGCCCTTCAAGGCAAAGATGGAGGGATTCACCTCTGGTGGTGAGTGAGAGGAATATTCTCTGGTTTGTCTGCAGCGAGACTGCAACCTATAAATGTACTGTACCAATATCTCAAAAAGGTATGCTGATCAAAAACATGGACTAATGTCTTCACTTTCAGTTCCGATATGTGAAAATAGTGGTATATTTATTTCAGTATTTAAAGAGATATTTTAATAGCCTACAGAAATTACTATTACGGTACTGTATATTTAATTATTCTGTTCTGATTATATTTCTTTCAAAGATATCTGGCAGGAATTGATGCTGCCTACACGTCTCTCCGTCTTTAATCATGTTTAGTGATCAGAGGTGGGTAGTACTCGAGTACATGTAGTCCTTTACATGAACTCGAGTAGTTTTCCCATAAAATGTACCTCGGAGAGTAGTTGTTTTGCAGAATACTTTTTACTCTTACTCAGTTACATTTGTGATGAAAGACATGTACTTCTACTCAGTTACATTTTGCTCCGCCTCAGTGAATAGGAGTTAAAAAAAAAGGCTGTAATTTAAAAAAGAACAAAAAAATCAATTGCCGTATTTTTCAGACCATAAGGGGCACTTAAAATCCTTTAATTTTCTCAAAAATCAACAGTGCACCTTATAATCCGGTGCGCCTTATGTATGGATTAATTCTGTTGACTGACCTTGAACCAAGCTGCACTGCTTGATAGATTGAGCATTACGGCTACCCTAGTCAGGAGCCTCGCGGAGTAATACAGCAAAAATGGCTCCTGTTAAGAGAGGAGCCATTTGAAATCCTTTGAGTTTGAAATATGCTTACGAAGCAGATTTCAAACTCAACGTTATCAATCAGGCAGTACAAATCGGAAATAGAGCAGCTGCGAGAAAATTCAACATTAATGAATCAATAGTACGGAAGTTGAGGAAGCAAGAAGACGCCCTGCGCCAGGAAAGAAGACCAAACTGAGTTTCTGAGGGAACCAAAGCGAGATGGCCACAGTTGGAGGACAAAATTGAATAGTGGGTTATTGAACACAGAACCGCAGGTAGAAGCGTCTCTGTCTCTATTCAACTCAAAGCAACAGCAGTAGCACACGACATGCAGATCAACGCCTTTCGAGGAGGTCCTTCTTGGTGCTTCCGTTTTGTTTCATTTAATGCACCATATAATCTTATATGGAAAAAAAACATAAATAGATCGTTTATTGATGGTGCGGCTTATAATCCGGTGTGCCTTATGGTCCTAAAAATATGGTAAATAAAAAAGGGAACAAAATAATGAAGCAAATTATGAAAGTAAAAAATCTAAATAACAAAATGAGCAGAAATGTGCAAAAATAATTGCACAAAAATGTATTAAAAATGAACAAAATAAGCAAAAGTTAACAAAATAACTAATAAAATTAACAAAAATGAACAATGCAGTCAAGTAAATTGTACAAATGAACAAAATAAGCAAGAAAGTGAGCAAAAGGGAAGAAAATAATTAAGGAATTCAACAAAAATGAACATAGTAGGCAACAAAATTAAAAACAAATTGAGCCAAAATGGTCAAAATACCGTATTTTCCGCACTATAGGGCGCACCGGATTATAAGGCGCACCATCCAAAATGTCACATTTTTAATTTTTT
>JAQQAE010011202.1:0-13734 GCA_029823295.1 Pseudamia nigra | reverse complement strand
CTTGAATTGTGAAGCGCCTAGAGATAATCGGCGATTATGATTGGCGCTATACAAATAAAGATTGATTGATTGATTTAGTGACTTTGATGGAAAAGTTGTCAATTGTAAGAGAATAGTCAGTGATTTTAAAGGAACAGTTAGTGATTTAAAGCAATATGTGATTTTAAATGGAAAGTTAAGGATTTGAAAGGAATTGTTAGATTCATGGCAAAAATGTAAGGTAGATTCACAAGTATAGTTTTTTTTCAACACTGGAGCAACATCTTTTGTTTGAGCATGTCTGGATCCTACTGGAAATTCATTTTTGCATTATATTATTGTGTTTTTTTTCTTTGTCTTTATTAGTTTTGTTCCATTTTGGTCATTTCCCTGATTATTTTGTTAATTCTTATTATTTATTTGGTGGAATATTTTGTTTATTTTATTGAACTCTTTTGTTAATTTTTGTTCATTTACTTGAATTTATTTATATATTTTTTCATCATTTTCTGGATTGTTTTAATATTTTTCTTAATTTTTCATCATATTTGTGTTTGGAAATTGAACTGAAAATATCTGTGAATATGGCTCGAAAAATATACTCAGTTTACCAGTTAACCAGAAAGCAAATGCTTGGTTGGCATGGTACAGTGTACATAAAGCAACTTTTAAAATAAATTAAACTGTCTCTAAACATAAAGACAAGATGGAAAATGAGGGTCACACAGCAAAACAAGTTCAGAACCACAGCATTAAAATGTAATTTATAACTTTATTTATGATTGATATTTTCAAACATCACCTGTTGCAAAGTAAACATTTAAAAAGTAAATCAAGTATACATTCTGCTATTTGTGAAAGAAATTACAAGATCAATTTCTGCCATTAACCAGGCTCACATATGTTCGTCTGTCTTCTACCAGATTGAAATGCAATTTTGCTCTTAGCACATTACAAAACGGAAGAGGTTAATAATGATTTTAATGTTGAAACAAGGATAAATCATAATCAAATCACAAA
This sequence comes from Pseudamia nigra, assembly GCA_029823295.1. Taxonomy (NCBI): domain Eukaryota; kingdom Metazoa; phylum Chordata; class Actinopteri; order Kurtiformes; family Apogonidae; genus Pseudamia; species Pseudamia nigra. The sequence goes on along the minus strand of JAQQAE010011202.1, from coordinate 12,735 downwards.
CCTTTTGAGTATGTACGATGTTTACAGTACATCTCATTTACTTTAAACAAAGTCAACACATGATTGCAATACGGTGTTATACAGTACATGCTAATAGAAATATTTGGCATTTTCTCAGAATTCAGTATTCAATACCTTATGGTATCTGGTGCAAAACCAATACAGTGACATCTAAAGCAATGTTTCAATACTGTGTCTTTTATTGCTGAACATTTAAACTGTAGACTGTACATGATTCCCTGTCCAATTCTATTGTGTACACAGAAACAATACAAGTTTCTCCACTACCAAACACTTGGGCAGTTTCCAGGGAGTCTAAAGTTTGCTTGCTAAATTACTAAATCATTCTTTTTTCCTGTTTATGTCACATTTACCTCCAAGTCTGACCTTCTAAAATGAGTTTTTTTAGAAAATGTCAAGAGATGAACTACAAAGAAAATAAGCCAAAATAAGTAATTAATCAACCCACATGGGTAAAGCCAGATGACAATGCATGAGGTTGAATATAGTCCTGAAATTAACCTTCATCAGAATTAGCACTAGGGCTCTATTTCACACCAATCTGCTACATTAACCCACATATGCTGCACACTTTAATAATTACCTCATAACAATAACATACTGTAATAATAATGGCCTTTTACACTACGCAGTGTAGATTTTTATCTGTGTTATGTAAATCTGCCATACCTCTGCTTCTGTTAAACTGGGTATCCCCAACAATTCTTTATGTATGAGGCATTTTATGGCCTCAGGCTAAAACTGATGCCAAGAAAAGCAACATGCTATTAAACAGCTGAGCTGAACACCCACAATAACAACATATTCAACGGAGCAGCTAGAACAAAGTGTTACAACACAAGCAGCATATATCATTTCATACAGTATTTAAGCTTTCATCTTTTAATGAAAACACTTGTATCCATTTTTAGGATTTAAGATGGCTTTGGATGTGATTGGTTCTGATCTTATTATTTGATTGGGTCTAATTGATTGATTTCCATCAACTACCTTTTGCAAATCTTGAGAGGTTTTGAGTCATGACAAACAGATGGGACACTAAATGTTAAGTCCAGTATCTGTTAAAAAAAAAAAAAGTGAATTTAACTGAGGTGGTTGAAACGCACCAAGTGACTGAAGGGTTGTTGGAACATACAGAGGTGATTTGCTGACATACACTATATGAGACAAATGAGTTTTTACACCTGACTGGTGAACCTAGAGAAGACTGGGTATGTACTGTATGTTTTTCCAAATCTTAATCAAATCTGACCTGTTTAGGAGCACTAAACTGAGGAACAAACATTAATCAACAAACTAAATAATAAAGAAAATGAACAAAAATGAACAATGTAATCAAATATTATGAACAAAAATGCTCAAACATGAATAAAATAATCAAGAAACTGAACCAAAATGAAAAACATAGAACATGTATTTATGGTTAATCTATTTATTCATTTTGTTGATTTGTTCATGTTAATTCATTTAAATTCAATTTCATTTAGTGCTAGGGACTGACAATTAGAAGAGCTATAATAAATGCTATGCTAAGAATATGATAAGGATTCATATGAATTTAAGGATATGTCAAATTTCTTTATGTGCAACAGTGAGGTGTCCCAATACTTTTGTCCATATTTGAATACAATGTCATTACAGACCTTGTTGGTGTAGTGGTCCGGCATCTGAATACTTTTGTCCTTAAAGTGTGTATGGGGTGTTTTTTGACACACTAAAATTGCTAAGCTTGGCATAAATCACCACTGGAACAGTTTAAACCTGCAGGGATCTGCCCCGAGGTCAGACAGAGTGCTGAGATCAGACACTTTGCATGAGCTTGTGTCAAAAACAGTCATTCCTTCTCCATCTTACCTCAACATACTGTTTCCAGCCTGGATCAGCTGCGAGCAGAACCCAAACTAATAACTTAGAACCCACTCAAAGAACTGGTCAGTCAGGGAAAGTCATTTGTTCAGGTGTGACAAACAGAAGCTGAGGTTTTGTGTTTTGTGGGCCTTTATTTGATTCATATTTACTTTCAAAACACTATGGATGTAAAGGTAAGTTGGGACATTGATCAATCAAATTTGTGCAAAAGGAACCATGATTTTGCTGAAGGTTTTACTTGAACATTGAAGGGTCATTTCAATCAGGCATCTCTGGATTCTCCTAGAAATTATGAGCATTGAACAAAATATGCAACAAAATAACTGATAACATGAAAAAATGAATAAAGTGGTCTCAAAATGTCTTAATTTTAAATCAAGATTTCTAAGACACCTAAAAATTACATTTTAAGGTACAAGTGCAAATTCTCTCCATCCCCCCGAAATGTACTACTAAATGACATGCTAGTAAACACTTCACAGCTTTAAACAAGGATAATGAATAAACAATAATTTAAAAAAATCATTTGAGGTCTGAAGAGAAGACACTCCAGATGGAAAGTAAATTAATGAAATCAAATCATTTTTTTCAGTTACCACCCAGTCCAATAAAGCTGTCTACATTCATTCCTTGATGCTGTTTTCATCCCCTTGTTCTAATGATGTATCCTCCTGAATGCTTTTTACTTAATGGGTTTCATTTTTCCTTCCAAGTGTTTATAGAGTCATTTCTTTATGACACTATGAATACAAATGAATTGTAAAATGGTCTATAATCAAGTTTAACTTAGCATTAAAACTGACATAGCTGCTGCATTTAAAACAGCCAAATCAAATGATACTCAGGCACTATTTCTAATCCACAAAAAATGTCCTTTGTCAGTATATTAAGTCATTTTCTTCATTAATAAATGTGTCACTTTATAACATGTGTTTAATCATCAGCTGCATTTTAGTCTCTGGTTTTATAATTAAACTGTCTTTAAGGACACCAATCAAATTGCTCAGTTGTGAGTACAAATCTTTCTGAAGTGACAATGAAAATGGTCCATAGAATAAAATATCTGTGTTTTTGATTGGATCATAAGTCTCAGTCTATTGGCTTCAGAAACTGTTAAAATGGCTGTACAGATTGGTCACATCTCACATGAATTAATGCTGTCTGAAAGTGTAGAAATGTTAAATACGCTGCAATTTTCCAGTTGGCCTACATTCCCACCCTCACCTACGCTCATGAACTGTAGGTCATGACCAATCGAGCAAGAGCTCAGATCCAATCATTTGAAATACATTTCCTCTTCTGGGTGGTTAGACTCTGGTAGGGATATGTAGAGAAAAACAGCAGAAATTCAGAAAGACCTCGTAGTAGAACCGCTGCTTCTCCACATCCAGAGGAATTAGTTGAGGTGGCTCAGGTATTCTTTCCACACAGTGAGGTTTTTTGGGCATGTCCAACCAGGAGCAGGCTCCATTGCAGACCCAGGACACAGTGGAGAGATTATATCACTCATGTGCCGCTGTTACATCCTACCAGACAAAGTAAGGGAGGTGGCTGGGGAGAGGAAGGTCTGGGCTTCGTTGTTTTGGCTGTTTCCCCTGCAGCCGTGACCTGGATAAGCGGTAGAAGATGGATGGATGGACAAACTGATGGATGGATGAATATATTGCTGAATGTAATTTCTCAAGGTGCATTCAATTTGCCTCAGAACTTGCAGGCTGGAACATGGAGTGACATAAACTCCGAGCTGATCATGTTCCATCCGCAAAATTTAAAAAAAAAACATGGATGTACTGTATGCTGGAACGCTGGATCATTTGGACACGACGTCCAGACACATTGATTCTTTGTGATAACACCTGTACGTAACATTTTGCACATACACACAACATTGTAGCATGCAATGGATAAAAAATGTACAGCACTGTGTATGACTAATATAAAGCAAATACAACAGAAGTTAGTGACAGTCATTCAGGTGTTTCAAGTGGCCATAGCAAGCTGTAAAGTCGGGGCTGGTGGGGTTGCTCTGACTTTCCCAGTTTGAATTCCGACTTGAGGGGCCCTTCTAGTTGAAATTTTCAACCAGGAACTCCAAGTTTGTCCGAGTTCAACTGGAACACACCATCAGAGACATAGCCCCAATTCTGGAAAGGTTCAGCCAGCAGAAATAAAATATAGCTTGACTTGTATTCTCTTGTGTGCAGTATGAATAGAACATATTTCATGTTATGGCCAGTCAATTTTCTTGTCAATCAAAAACATACATCCATTCCTCAAATTTGGATCTGACTGGATCAGCCAGGTGAAATTTTAGGGCTAAAAATAAATTAAAATCATGTGATTTGAATCATCTGGTGTGAAAAGGCAGATTTAATCATGATTCAGTATAGAAGAAGCATCCAAGAAGAGGTTTCACGCACAGATGGACCCACAATCATCAGTTTCACCTTCAGTCCTTAAAGGATAAGAAAGGCCATTTGGATATTCAATATGTTACAGTGTATTAATGCTCAGATTGCATAACTTGAACACCTTGTGAAGATCGATGCATTTCAATAGTGGTAAATTTTACCTGGTTGATGTTATGGGTACAGGTATTTATATCTATATATCTGACAACATGGAGTGAAAAGGAACACAATTTAGGAAAACTCATTGACTGGAAAGAATTGATATTTTGTTTTTAATTAAAACAGACTAATGCAACATTGAAAACCAGCTTTGGGTATTTGGACCTGATGGGTGTTTTGGTGCTTAAAATAACATCTTATCATGCCCCTTTAAATGTTCCCTCTGTGTTCCACTTATTTGCTTTTCTCATCTCCTCACCATTTTATCCATCTCCTTTTACTCTATTATGTCTTTGTCATGAGCAGAACCAACTTTAATAATCATCTTACAGTCCTGGATGATTTACAGATTGGTTCAGTCAGGTCAGTTCGGTCTGAACTCCTCACTATCCTGACCACACACAGCAAATGTCATCCAGTGTAATTTCCAGACAACACATTTTAAACTCTGCCAAAAGGAAGAACACCCACATCTGAACAAACATCACTTTAATAAAGAGTCTTTTTATTTGCAGGACTGCAGTGAACAACTGAAAAAATGTGACATTGAATAAACACACATAAAAGATACATGGCTGAATATACTTTTAACCCTTAAATGGACAAACACATATACAGTACAAACTCTTCTACTGCATCAAGACTAAAATGACACTTTTTAAAATGAGTTACTTTCCAATTTAAAGTCTGTATTACCCATGCTATACTGTCCATTTATGCAAAAAAAAAAAATTACCATTTAATAAATAATTCATGTTTAATCTCCAAATGCTCAAACCATCAAACATTATCTGAGGTGCTATAAATTGGTGGTTTCTAAGGCTGATAATTCTAGTAGCTCTTGGTCCTCCTGGACAATTTCATCCTAGTGTTTAATGGTTTTGCACATTGACACATTCACTGTTCTTGAGATTTTTCAGATTGACTCACCTTCATTTCCTCCTTCTTCTTCTTCTTCTTCTTCTTCTTCACTTAACTGAGTGTTTCTTGCCCTAATATGGATTTGTACACTCATGGTAGTAGCACTACTAGGGCTATTGCCTTTCTATCTACTCTTCCTCTGCCAGTGGACAATGACTGGGTCTGTACATTGAGGCCGATGCAGAAGTAACTTGAAGTTGTAATACCACCGCTGGTTGTTGGGTCACCATTCATTAGGCTCCAAGAATCCCTGACTCCCATAGAGTCTATCCAGGTGTTTTACATCTCTGTCTGCTGCTCCCTCCCCAGCAAACATGGCATAAAAAAGTGCACTTGCAACAACTGATTGGTAACATCTTAGGCAGCACCTTAGGGCAGACGTCAAAGGACCCAAGCCTATAGGAAAAAGGGGCGATGCTGACCATTTAGATAGAATGTATCTGTGTTCTGGGACTGGTCCATCCTGTGGTCGTGATGTACACCAAGATACTGTATCTGTACAGTATGTCAGCACAATGTCCATGATACCGACATTAACTGGCTGAAGAGGGGCCTGAGACCTTCTGAAGTCCAGAACTATTTCTTTTGTCTTAGATTATCCATCCATCCATTTTCTACCCCTTAATCCTCGTGAGGGTCGGGGGGCGGGGGGGTGCTGGAGCCTATCCCAGCTGACTTGAGCGAAGGCAGGGTACACCCTGGATGAGTCGCCAGTTCATCGCAGGGCTGACACATAGAGACAGACAACCAATTATTAAGAAAATAATCAAAAATAGTAATAATAATGGATTGGATTTATATTGTGCTTTTCTGGACACTCAAAGATGCTTTCTATTGATTCCATTATTCATTCACTCCACAATCACACACTGGTGGTGATAAGCTACATCTGTAGCCATAGCTACCCTGGAGCAGACTGAGAGAAATGCAGCTGCCAACCTGCACTAACCATCAAACATTGATTCATTCATTCATATTCATACTAGGCAAGGTGAGTAAAATGTTTTGCCCAAGGACACAACAAAGATGATTAGAAGGGAGCAGGAATTGAACCGCCAGCCTTCCGGGTGTTATTGGACAACCTGCTGTACCCCCTGAGCCACTGTCACGCATGAGAAATTCAACAAGTGAAAAAATTAACTTAAAATGAGTAAAGCAGCTGATTTTAGCTGATTTAATTTGGATCTTTTTTTCTTCTTTTTGCTGATTTAGAGCTTATTTTTGATTTATTATAATATATTACTTCCATCAGTGGTCAAAGCCACAGGAGCAACTGGGGAGAGGCTAATTGCCACATTTAGCCCTGGAGCCACAGGTTGAACAACCTTGTTCTATACAAATAATCAATGTTTTCTGCTGCAGTCAGCAGCATGACTACTTCAAAATGTACATTTGTAGTGTAATGACAATGTTTACAGTTTTCAGTGTACCCTATGGGGGGGCCACTCTACTCTCTTGTAACTGTCACTGCTGTTTTTAAAGTTTTTCTGGGGCCGTTGTTGGTCTGGGGCCCCAAGCAGTTGCCTGGTTCGCCTGGTGACACCCAGTGCCTCTGTCTGCCCCTCTTCCTCTGTACTGTCAAATGACAATTTAAGTCAAAGTAAGTCTATGGTGATGATAGGATCTTTAACATCAGTTGATTTAAATAAGTTATTTTTAAGGTGCATCTATTATCTAGGGATTCGGCTGAGGTTCTACAATCACATCAGTATTGTGTAAAAGTCTCATACACACTAAAATGAGCTTCCAAGAAGCCTCCCCTCCCCCACTGTTTCCACACTAATCACATCCTGACTGTCATGGTGGCTTTCTTGGTGGCGTGGGCGGCTCCTGCTGAGGGGTCATGTTGGATTAGAGAGCACCCTGTGTGATATAGGTTACAGTAGTGTGTTACTAGCGGGGTGCAGAGGTGTGGGGGTGGAGAGAGATCACGCACGCATCAGAAACTGATCTGATGCACCCAAGCTGTGAATTACAAACCTTGATCGAGCCCCAATAGGGATCTTTGTCGTCGTAGGTGTTGTAATGTAGTATGTGTTCCAATATGTGTGGCCTCAGCTTGACCTTAAATTTAAAAAAAATAACCATAACAGACAAGAAATAGGAATCTAATCATTGCGTTTATTATTTTTGTGATTATTTTGTTTATTTTCTGCTCATTAGGTTGCTGAAATTATTATCGTCATTATTTTCCTTATTTTAGTGTTGTTTAGTTTAGTGTTGTTTTTCCTATTGTATTGTTTTTGTTTTGTTCATTGTTGTTCATTTTCTTCATTATTTTGTTTTCTTATGTGCATTTTCTTAATCATTTTTGCTAATTTCTATTATTTTTTTTCATTTCATGTTCATTTTTTTTTACTGTGCCCTCAGTTTTGTTCATTTTCTTACATGATTTAGTTTATTTATCTGCTTATTTTGATCATGTTTGTCATTTTTTTTATTTCACTGGTGTTCATTTTTGGGATTATCTTGTTTTTTATTTATTATTTTGTTTGTTTTTGGTCACATTATTCCCCATTTTTGTTCATATTCCTTTTTAATTTGTTTACTACAGCTTCAGTTTGCTCATTGTTTTTGCAGTTTTGTTCACATTGTTGCTTCCTCAGTTCAGTTTGTTCACTTCTTTATTTTCACCATTTTCTGTTTTTTTTTTGGTAATTTTGTTCATTTTGCTCCATTATGTTGTTCGGTTTTTGCTCATTTTGTCTGCATTAATTTCATAATTATTCACAATTATTAATCATTTTCTTTATTTGTTTCCTTATTTTTATTATTTTTTGATTTTTTTGGTAGACTATTAATCTCATTGACTTGCGTATTTTGTCAATTATGTTCATTCCTTTGTTATTTCACAGTTTTTTGGGTCATTTTCTTCATTTTTTTGTAAATTCCATGTTCAATTTTTGTTCATTCTTGTTGCTTATTATGTTCATTTTCTACATTCATTTGGTCATTTTTGCTTATTTTGTTCTCTTTGTTATTTTCTGTTCATAGTGTTAAAGCCATTGTTTAAATTTTTACTTATATTGTTGCTCATTTTGTCCATTTTGCTTCATTGTCCCAATAGTGATTTTTTTTTTTCACAGGGCTCCGAATCTGTGGCGGCGCCCCTGCTCCCCAACATGGCCTGTCACTAGATGTGTGTTTCCGGCACGAGAGCCTTTTATCTCCTCGTTACATTAAACTCATGCACAATTGTCCATCGGAGGGCACTGTAACGCACAGTCATTCTCATTGTAGATTCAAGCAGAGCTCAGAGGAGAATTCAAGCCTTCAGATCAGTCAATATCAGCTGCAAATGGAAGCATTTATCATGAGTTATTGATCTGTTTAGGAGAGATAGATGTTTGTACTGATTCTGAATGCTGTGAATGTAGACGCTCAGTGATGACACACCACTGTGCTCTCAGCCCTGTTTTTACTCTGACAGTGGAAAACTCTCCCATGTCTGTAACCATGGCAGCAACAGATTAAAAAAGCAGAAAAGACTTTTTTTATTTTGTGCTAAAAACATGAAAAATAAGATGCCTGCACTGTCAACCACTGCCGTCCTTCCCGAACCAGAATCAATTTGCCTCAACCTTCATTAATATGACCCTGTTGTTGTGACATAAGGTCAGCGTTTACCTTGCATCATTAAGCTGAAGACAGATTTCATATGAGAAGTCTTGCACTAATAGGCAGAGGTCGTCTTCCAAACAGGTTTTTATGAATAATAGATTACCGCTTTGGCATATTAAAGGGTCAAACCTCGGTAGGAAACAGCTGCGTTGTTGTGTGATGTGTAACAAAACATGTAACAGAGCATAGCGGAGGTGGGGAAAGAAGAGAATTTTAAACACTGGTTTAACTAAAAGGAGAAATACACATTGGTATAAATTCAAAAATGTGAGAAAAATGCTAACTATACACAAACATTACTAATGTACAATTTTATGCGCTGTCTGGATGTTTCAGAAAACAGTACCATATAGACTCTAATAAGCCCCAGGTACAGCAGAGCTCAGGTACTCGCCTGCTCTCGGAAAACATTGGCATAACAGCCTATGTATGAACCCTTTATAAAGAGTGAGTTGTTTAATATGTGAAAACGTGAATTTATTTATCCTCCCTGTTTTTTTGTAATTGTATCTTATTTTATTGTATATGGACCCTTCTGCATGTCTGGAATAAAGAACAAAATTAATAAATTAAGCAACAAAATGAGCAAAACTTTACAAAAATATCACAAAGATGAACAATATGAAAGAAATTGGCAAGAAAATAAAGAAAAAATTGACTCAAACAAAATAATCAAGAGCATAAACAGAACTGGACAAAGCAGCCAAGTAAATAAATAAACATAATGAGGGTAAATAAACAAAATAGGCAGCAAAATGAGCAAAAATAAAGCTGACAAATGAACAAAAATGAGCAACTGAAGATATGACACAGACAAAATAAGCAATAGAATGTGCAAGAATGGGCAAAATAATAAGGTAAGTTTACACAAATAAACAAAATAAGCACAAAATGAGCAAAAGTGAAGAAATTAAGCAACACCATTGGCCAAAAAGTAATAATAATAATCAAATAAGTGTAAAATGCCCAGAAAATTGAACATCACCAAGATAAGCAACAAAATGACCAAAAATGATTAAAGTAATCAAGAAAAGTACTTTGTGTTAAAACCATATATAATTCTGAAATAAATAAATACAGTACTATGTATGGGATACTATTTTACTCCTAGATACTTATTTCTATGCCTACTTCTCCTTGAGTAATTGTTATTTTTACTTGATGCTAAACACTGATGCACACCAGATGCTAAAACTGGGAAATGTCTTTTTTGTAAATCACATGCCTATTTTGAATTTGATGGCAAAAACACATTTCGAACACTGGATTAAAAGTAGTACAGTAGTACATCACTGCATGGGCTCAGGAACAATTCTATAAACTATTGTCTGCAATATCACTGCATCTATAAATGACAGCAGAGACTGTACCATGCAAAGAGAAAACCCTCCACAAACCAGATCCAGAAACACCACCATTTCCTCTGGACCTGAGCTCATTTAACCCTTAACACCTAATGTATCATATTTGATACATAGATTTTCTAGACCCTCAATTCATCAGTGGATTTTTTTTCCTTAAAAATTGATTGTATACAATAAAATAAATGCAGTGCAATGGCAATTCAGTAGGAGGCAGGAGGCCAGCCTCTGAGGACCTTCACAGGGGTCATCCAAAACCACATTCTCTTAACCTTAACCTTCAAGAGCTAAATAGTGATGGAATGGAGTGGAATGGAATGCTTTAGTGATGCACTTTTCAATAAATGTTATTTGTTGTATGTTTTAGTTTATTTATTAAAAAAACGTGAGCAACGAGCTGTGAGAAATACCTATTGTATCAAACCTGATAAAAACCAAAACTCAGTTGTACAAAGTGTTTTGGCAGATTTTTTTTCACTGGTTTGAAGGTTCAATAAACATGATTCAATTTTCGATATTTTTCACATTTCGGGCTTTAAAGAAGGGGGTTGAGCAACTCCAGTCCTCAAGAGTCACTGTCCTGTTTGTCATCTCTGCCCCACCTTCTGTATCTTCCAGCTTCTGATGTGACTGAACACACCAGATCCAGATCATCAAGTGGGTAGGACAGTGAGTGAATTATGGAATGTTTTGAGACTTTGGTAAAAACATACATAACAAACAAAGTTCCTGCCAGTCTTGACCCTCTGAGGTTTGCCTGTCGCTCTAACATATGTGCTGAAGATGCTGTATCACTGTCTATTCACGATGTGTTTAAACATCTGGGGAGCAAAATACTTAAGTCAGAATGTTGTTTATCAATTATAAATTCAACACTACTGTGCCTTCAAAATTAGTGTTAAAACTGAAAAACCTGGGTGTCTGTAATACCATCTGCAGGTGGAATTATGTCTTCCTGACAGGAAAACCTCAAGCGGTATGAGATGATACCAACTATTCATCCACAGCTGTTCTCAATACCGGTGCTCCTCAAGGCTGCGGTCTCAGTCCAGATCTTATGTAAATAAGATCGTATTGCTAAACATCATAGCAACATCATAGTGAAATCTGCAGATGATACTACAGTTATCAGTATCATCTGTACAGTATCATCTTTGTTGCCAATAAGTACAGACTTATTGGCAACAAAGATGAGGCTTCCTACAGGGCCGAGGTGGCAGACCCGTCTGTCTGGAGCCTTAATAACAACCTCTTCCTGAATGTTGCAAAAACAAAGGAGATAATAATTTATTTCAGGAAATCTACAGCTACCACCCCTGTTTGTATTTATAATGCTGCTGCTGAAATGAAACAAGTTCCTAGGCATGCACATCAGTGACTCACTCTCCTGGTCCTTGAACACCAGTGATGTATTCAGGAAGGCACGACAGAGACTTCTTTCTCAGGCGTCTCAGGAAAAACGGCATGTCTACAAGAACTCTTATCAACTTCTACAAGTCAACAATTGAAAGCATTCTCACCAGGAACATTCTACTTTGGCAATATTATATCACAGGACTACAAACTTATACGAAGGACAGTAAAAAAAAATTTTTTTTAATTATTGAATCACCACAAATTAGGGACACCTACACCTCTCACTGCAAGAAAAGGGGATTACTGTTCATATCTTACAGGACTCTGACCATCCAGCACAGTTTGTTCTCCTCCCTCCCTCCAGACAAACGGCTGCAGAGAATCAGGACACGTACGTACCAACTGCCCTAAGAACAGTATTTATCCAGACTATCAGAATACTAAACGGTAGCACCTACAGGTTGCGCAGCCGTGACTATGATTTTAGGATGTTTTAATGTAATTAGGATGTTTTACTACAATACTATTTTTGGGGATTATTATCAGGATTTTATTATGATGTTTCTTATAATGTCAATTTTTTAAATTCATTTATTATTTATTTACTCATTTCTGAGGTGAGAGAAGGTGTCCGGCAAAATGCATTTCATTGCAATGACTGTATACTGTAATTTTAATGCACATAATGAATAAATGATTGATCGATTGATTGATTGACGGAACCAGTTGGGGGTGCATTTGTGCACATGGCATGGATAACGAACACATTTGTGAGGGACACATTAATCTCCAAGAATGTGTGCAGGTTTTGGAGCAACATATGCTGCCGAGAGGATGACATCTTTTTCAAGGAAGGTCTTGTTTATTTCATCCAGACAATGGCGACCCACGGCGTGTGGTTTTTATTCCATTGACTGGACTGGAAATTTGGTTGAAGATGTTTCGCCACCCATCCGGGAAGCTTCTTCAGTTCTAAAAGCTCATGCAGGCAACCAGAATTTATACTCTGTGGTTCA
>JAQQAE010011201.1:0-13735 GCA_029823295.1 Pseudamia nigra | reverse complement strand
CCAGCCCCCCCAGCCCTCCAGGTGAGTCCTTGTAGTGAACTTTGGAGATGGCTGGACCTATGCTGTAGAAGAGGAGGAGTGAGGTGTGAGGAGCATGTGGAGCTGTGATACTTCTCTTCTCCCACTGCAGACACATGAAACAGAATGGTGCTCAGAGAACACAACACCTTTGACAAACTTGCAATCAACAGCCAAAATGGGTTGTGGAGCCCCTTGTCATTCGTTTTTGCTCATTATTTTTGTTCATTTATATTTATTTGTGTGATAATTTGTTCATTTTTGTCCATCGTGTGTTCATTCTGTAGGTTATTTGTTAATTTTTTGGATTACTTCTGTTATTTTTTCTATTTATTGTGTTCTTTATTGGTCTTGTTTTATAACTGTGCGTTTTGTGAAGATTATTATTAATTTTGTGGATTGTTTGGTTTATTTTTAGTGGTTTTGCATCTTTTTTTTCCTTTTGTGGTCATTGCTGTCGTTTGTGGTGCGTTATGTGATGATTCTTTATTGTGTAGATTGTTTGCTTGATTTTTTTGCTTTTTAAAATGATTTTGCATATGTTTTGTGCTTTTCTCATCATTACTTTATTATGTTGTGCATTTTGTGATCATTGTTAATGTTTGTGGGCGTGTATGATCATGTTCATTTTCTCCATTATTTTTGTGCATTTTTATACATTTTATGTATTATTTTGAAAGTTTTTTAAAATCTTTTTTAAAACTTTGGTTAATTTGTGAATCTTGTGGTCAGTGCTTCATAATTTTGTGCATCTCACAATCATTGCTGTTCATTTTGTGGATTGTTTTGTTCACTTTCGGTTTATTTTTTAGTAATTTTGCATTTATTTTTTTTTCCTTTGTGATCATTGCTTTTCTACGTGGTGCATATTGTGATCATTGTTAATTTTGTGCCTTGTTTTGTTCATTTTTGGTTAATTTTGAATGGTTTTCCATTTATTTAGCTCTTTTTTTGGTCATTACTTTATTATGTCGTGCATTTTATGATCATTGTTGTTAATTTTGTAAGTTGTTTTGTCCATTTTTGTCCGTTTTTGTTCATCATATGTTCATTTGGCATGTTGTTTTGTCATGTTAGGTTTATTTTTAATGGTTTTGCATTGATTTTGCTCATATTTTGGTCATCGCTTTTTATGTGGTGCATTTGTGATTATTTTTTGGTTCACTTTGTGTGTTCTTTTGTTCATTTTTGGTTTATTTTGAATGGTTTTGCTTTCGTTTCTTGCAATAGTGACCATATTTGTTCACCATATGTTCATTCTGCATATTGTTTTGTTCGTTATTGGTTGATTTTAAATGGTTTTGCATTTGTTTTGTTCTTTTTTTTGGTTGTCATTTATTATGTTGTGCATTTTATGAGCCTTTGTTGGTAATTTTGTGGTTGTTTGTGATCTTTTTTGTTCATTTTGGTTTTGTTAATATTCTTGGTTATTTTTGTAAAATTTTCTGTATTTTTTGTATTGTTTTGTTTGTTTGTTGTAAAAAATGTGTTAATTTGTGGTCAGTGTTTTGTTATTTTGTGCATGTCACAATCATTGCTCATTTTATGGAGTATTTTGTCCATTTCTGTTAATGTTCTTGATAACTTTTATTTTATTTTATTCTTATTATGTTGTTTTTTTTTGTATGTTTTCTGTTCATTTTTGATGTTTGGATCCATTTTTATTCATTTTGTGCATTGTTTTGTCCATTTCTGTTCATTTTTTTTACTTTTCCTGTTCCTTGGTATTAACATTGTGTATTACTTTGTCAGGTTTTTTGTTAACTTTGGTTATTTTATTATTTTCGTGGTCATTGCTTAGCTATTTTGTGAATCTGGTAATCATCATGATTCATGGTGATTTTGTTCAGTTTGATGATTTAATGTTTATTTTCTCCAATTTGATTTGTTATGCTGCAGTTCACAACATTAAATCATAATAAAGACAATAATTCTCCTATATCTCATTATGTCTTACAGTTAAGTAGTAATAAACATGCTGTTATATGAATTTTCAAGGTTGTTTCTTTCTTGGCTCTTGAATAAAATCAATCTGGGAGACCCTGGCCTCTAATAATGCAAAATAACACTAATTACTCTGCTATCAAGTGACATCGAAAGCCCCCTATTTGCATACAGTCATGTTAAATGTATGAGTTGAGCGTTGAGTCTGCATCATTACACACCGGTCCCAGTCCGACCAGTTGAATGAGGTGAAATGAATTCTGCTTTGAATGTTCAGCAGTTCAAAAAACGGTTGAGACCAGAGCAGCAGAGGCATGAGTGGGACCCCTGGGAGTCATTGTTGGGGCCCTACACACAGCTTAGTCCAGCTCTGTGCTCTGATTGGACGATGTACAGGACTCACACACACACATAAATACAAACACACACACGTCTTTACATCTGAGTGTGCAGCAGAACTCCCACCGCAGTGAGATCTAGACTTAGAGGTCCCACTGAAATGCAATGATCGCAGCCACGCTTGTTGAGCTCCAGTGATTAATCAGGTATTTGGTGATTGTGAAGTTAAGTGATAAGCAGTTTGGGTCATATTTTAGGAGTGAAAATGTTCAGATTGCTGCCTCTTAGATGTGAATATTTTCCGTTTTATTTCCTCCTCTATTCAGTGTCTTATGATGGCAAACGTCATTTTTAGGAATGCTTTAGGAAGCACTATATCAGAGATTTTCACAATAAACTCACTTTTTTGATTAAACCCTTAAGTACGTACGTACAGTAAGTGAAAATGGACCTGTCAGATTAGTCGCACTGAAAATAATCACTAGTTGCAGCCCTTCTTGGCTGAGTAGGGCTGCAACATTTCCCTTATTTATCAGGGAAACAAACAATTTAGTGCTGCAATGTACTCAGTTATTAAGTTAATCTATAAATATTTTTGATGAATCTGTTTGAGTCTTAAAAACATTTGTTTTCAGCAGAAAGTCAAAATTCTGCAGCCTCTTAAATGTGGTTTTATTTCCTCCCCTGTCCACTGTCCACCTGCTGCAGGACACACTTCCTCAGAATTTTTCACAATAAAGTAACATGTTTTCGATTTTCACACTAAACTGATTTTTTTTTTTTTTAATTCAGCAATTTTTTTACATCCAACATAAAATGAACACATTGGAACAGCACCATGCAATCAGTTATTAAAGTAATCTATTTTTTTTTTGTTCATCGTAGTAGTTTTAATCATGAAAAAATATTTCTTCAGGAAAAAGTCCACATCCTCCGATTGCAGATTTTGTGTTTTTTTCTCCTTTAGTCGGTACCATATGATGGGTACCGACTGGGGGGGGGGTGCTGGAGCTTATCCCAGCTGACTTGAGCGAAACACTTCCTCGGAGATTTTCACAATAAACTGACTTTATACTACACATTAATCACAAAGAAAATAGTCATTATGTGCAGACACACCTAGCCTCGTTGATGTGAATATTTCCAGTTCTATTTCCTCCTTTATTCAGTATGTTGTGATTGAAACATAATTTCTCAAATATTTTTATAATGAACTGAGTTTTTTTTTTTTTTTAGATTAAGTGATTATTTGAAAATGGACTGGTCAGATTAATCTAAGTGAAAATAATTATTATTTGCAGATGCTGGTGATAAACATTAAATGAGGACTTTAGAACTGAAACCTGAAAACAAGTTATTGAATAAATATATATAACTGATTTGTAAATCTGAATATGTTCTGGTTTACTTCCTCCTCTGTACAGTATCTTGTGATTGCAAGATTTTTTTAAGATTCAACTATTGAGTGATTAATTGATAACCGACCTGTCAAATGTATCCCAATGAAAATAGTCATTATTTACACCCTGGTAATAAACATTAAATGAACACGTCAGATCACTTTTTAAACTAATCTATTATTTGATTACTATTAATTTAGCAATGAATAATTTTAGTGGTTCATAAAAATTATATTTTCAGCAAAAAGTCTAAATTCTCTGATTGAAGCTTCTTAAATGTGACCATTTTCTTTTATTTTTTTCTCCTCTATTCAGCAGCTTCAAGAAACATTCCACAGATATTTTCACAATAAAATGACACGTTTTAGATTAAACTATTAAGTGCTTAATTGAAAATGGACCTGTCAGAATAATCACACTGAGAATAATCGTTAGTTGCAGATGTACTGAGCTTCATGAATGTGAATATTTTCTGTTTTAGTTCCTCCTTTGTTCATTATCTTGTAATTGCAAATATCACGTGTCATATTTTTTTTACAATAAACTTACTTTGTATTTTAAACTATTAAGTGATTAATTAAAATTGAACTAATCACAGTGAAAATACTGATTAGCAGCCCTACTCTGGCGACAAACATTGAATGAAAAAATGGGAACAGCACAATAATTAAATTAATCTCTAACTATTTGGAATTTTTGTTAAGGGTTTGATTCGTTTTAACTTAAAAAAGTCCCAATCTCTGATTGCAGCTTCTTAAATATGAATATTTTCTTATTTATTTCACCTTCTAGGGCTGTGATTGCAAACACTGTTTTATACATTTTCTCAGATGTTTTACAACAAAATTACATTTTTAGACTTAATAGTTGATTCACCACAAAATGGAATTAGCAGATTAATCAACAACAAAATAATTATTAGTTGTGCTAAACATTAAAGGTCCCATACAGTGAGAATTACATATATATCTACTGTATGTCTGTTAAATTCTCCTGTTCGGCTGGCGACAAGTTCAAATGTGTTTAATTAATATTTCCTTTGTTTTATAAATGCAACTGTGTCAAAGACACTGATTTCACAGTGAGGTGTTGCATCCACCCACACTGCATCAGATTCAGATACAAAGCTACCATAACACAGAATAGCATACTTTTTGATGTCTGGTGTTAGCCTTCAACTGGGTCGGGGGCGGCAGGGCTAATGCGCTTCTGGCTCAATGTGATTGTGATTTCACAAATTAGCAGGATCCAAAATGACTTGTTTATTCCTTGTTACTAGTAGCACTGAGGAAGTACGTATTCTCACAGTTTTTAATTGACATGGGACAAAACATAATTGCTTATTAACTTCATCTTCTTTTGGTTTTAGGTCATAAGTCTGAGCAGCAAATCAACTGTGATTGTTTACTGATTTATTTCCTCCTTTCTGACAGTGACCTACATATGTTTGGGTTGTGGACGTGCACTTTCACACTTGCAAAATTTTTGAAGAAAGAATAGTGAATTGATTACGGTAATTAAAAGAAAGCAATTAATTGAAATTGGTATTTATGAGCAGTGATAACAGGCATCAGTTGTACCCCTGCTCAGTTTCTAAACATGAAATAACAAATGGTAAAAGAATAATTTTAGAGCTGCAACATCTAATTTTTTATGAACATAGTTGATTTTGTTTATCTGTAATAAGTTTGAGTAGTTTTAGTTTAAATAAAGTCTAAATTCTTTGATCTCATAACTTAAATTTGAATATGTTCTGATTTATTTCCTCCTTAATGACCTTGGCCATTTGAAATGAAGCTGGAAGTCGTCATTGTCGCATTTGAGTAGCACATTTTCCAAAGTTTCCAACAAATATAGTCCGAAAGGTCAATCAATAAAATAAAATATTTATTTGAGTTTAGGTAATAAGTCTGAGGAGCCACATCCCACTTTGAAGTCCACATTCTCTGATCTCAGCTCCTGGAGTGTGATTATTTTCTGATTTATTTCCTCCTTTATGATAGTGACCTACATATCTTTCGGATGTCATCTTTATTTTTTAGACTTTGATATACTTTTGCAACATTGTGAAGACAAAATAGTGAATTGATTAATCAGAAGAGTATGAATAGTTAACTGATTAATCAGACGAATGCGAATATTTAGTTGCAGCTCTCTTCAGCAATAGAAGAAAATATGAAACAATTTTTTTGGACATTTTTAACGAATGAGTCAGTCGGTCTCATAATTAACAGACAGTTCAAAGTAATTGATTACTCCGGTGTACATACCCCACACACCTCTAGATGAATAATTTACCACGTACAAAAACATTTCTCCAGCTAGATATTTTGATAAATGATCGTAACAGGTATTTTTTTGGGTGGTATTCATAGCAAAATTTCCCTACAAACTCCAGACAGCCTCGAAAGGAGTCTGTGTGCACAGGAGATTTTTTTCTTTTCCATATTCGATCTTTAAAATGCCGTCGTGGTCCTTCGCGGGACGGGTGACCTCAGATATTAGAGGTTAAATCCAAGGGAATCCAGAGGCCCCTCTGTGCCAAGTGTTTGGTGTGGAGGCTTCAGATGAGGAGCCTGAAGTTGTTCGCTTCCACAGAGGTTAACCTTTGTGGAACAAGGCTGCATTCTCCCCCCCGTTGTCTTTGTCGTGCTGATGAGCTCGGAGACGCAGCTTCGGCACTAGTTCTCTGCATGATAAGAGGGGAAACAACCCTCCCTTTGTGGGTGCAAATGAAAAATCTGTTCCTTGTCTTTTCGCCTTTGTTGTTGTTTCATTGTGAACTGGGCGCACACTGCTATTCTCTAAAGGACACGTTGCAGAAAGAACGATGACACGGAAGGTGCAGTTGGACCTTGTTATATTCCATAAACGATTGTTGTGTTTGAACTAATGTTGGCAGCGTACGGGGGCACCAGGATGACAAAGAAGAAACAATGAAATGCCTCTGTCCCGCCAGACTTTTCCAGAGGGATATTGTGTGTTTCAAGTAATAATTGTTCGGAGAGCAGTACGGTCATCGAGGGAAGGGAAATGGTTAGTGTGGACGGTAAAGAGGCTCGGAGAGCTGAACATTAAAAATGAGCCGCACAAACAAGGGCAGGAGGTTTCAATTCCAGTACGGCGATACGTCCATGAAACCATATATACTCGATATATCATGATATTTTAATGGTAATGATTTATGGTAATGTGTAACTCTTATTCTGAAAAAGTCCAGCCAGGTAGAAAATGCAAATAAAAAAAAAAATGCAGTTCTGTTCAATACGTAAATGAAACCAACAGATGCTTTTTTGTTTTTTTGAAAATCTACAGTGTATATGCATGCATAAAATAGATCCAGGATACCTGTGATACATTTTTTTAAAGAATTAAAGTACTACCTCAGTTCCAAAAAAATTCAGCCAAGCGGAAAATGCAAATGCAGTTCTGTTCAATAAATATGAGACAAACTGAACCTTTTTTGTTTTTACAATCTATATGCATGCATAAAATACAAAATATATTACAAAAAACTAAACGAACAAAAAAACTATTACAGTCCACCCCTGTTTCTGAAAAAGTTCAGCCATGTGGAAAAATGCATACAAAGAAATAATGCAGCATTATTTAATAAGTGAACAGATAAGAATGACACCAACACTTGCTTTGTTCAGTTTTTTTAAATCTGTGTACATAAAGCACATCTAAGACAAATACAAAAAAAGTTATTAAAAAGTCCACCTCTAATTCTGAAAAAGTTCAACCAGGTTGAAAAATCATGAAGCAAACAGGAATAAATGCAACTAACAGGTTCTTTTTCTAGTTCTTAAAATTTCTACGCACACAAAGAATACATCTAAGTTACATAAGATACAAAGAAAAAAATAAGAAGGCACAAATCCAGTTTCAAAAAAAGTTGAACCAGGTGAAAAAATGCAAATTAAAAATCTTATCTTAAGAATATGAACAGAATTTATTAAAATAAGCAAGAAAACATTGGCAAAATGGCTCCAAACTTACAAAAATGTCTAATAAACTGACATTATTGCTACATTTTTAGTGAATCCACATACGATAACATATTTTGAATTTTACTCTTGAAATGAACATTGAACATATTTTGTTTATACACTACCTTTCACACCATTACATCAGAATATACAACTACCAAATCAAAAAATGAGCATAAATGATACAAAAAGATCCACAAACCAAACAAAAATAATTAAGACAGTGAACCGAATTGAACAATTTGATCAAAAAATGAAGAAAAGTGATGGCAAATCATTAAGAAAATGAAGAAAAATAGAAAAAGTAGTCAAAACAATGAAGAATGAACAACATAATCAAGAAAATGAACAAAATAATCAGGAAAATAAACAACAATGAAGAAAAAGTGAACAAAGCAGCCAAGACCGTGAACAAAAATGTAATTATTTCGGTAAAGAAAGGTCTCATAGAGGCATAAAAGTTATATATTATCTACATTTGCAAACCAGTGCATAAAACAGATATAAAACTGCAAATTTAAACACTTTGAAAGGGCTGAATCCCTCTACCCCCCCCCCCCCCGATATCTACCTGTACACCTGCAAAGACAATAAGCAAGGCGCGCTTTCGTTGAACAGACAGAAATCTAAAATCAACAAACCTGTCAGTGCACGATATTTAACATCATGTACATCTTCCTCCCTGTCTCTGCCGCTGATTTGTATCCCTGCATGCATACCTGCTTTCTAAACTTGACTATATTGATTGCAGTACAAGGGGAGGTGAATTTTGTAGCCTGGAGCATTATGTGTAGTTGAAGCTGCAGTCTGTCGTCTTGTGATTTATCACACATAGAACTAATGGGGAGCTGTCACAATTACACCACTTTGTTTGACATGAAAGCTCGGCACCGCATTCTCTCTCTTTCTCTCTCTCGCTCGGTCTCTTTGTCTTTTTTTCCCTCAAACGTTGCCAGCACAGCTCCAGACTCCCTGTGATACGTTGAGGACACCGCACTAATGAAAAGCATGTGGTGTTACTAAGTGACCAACTGACTATTCCTCAGCAGCTTTCTACTGGAGCTGTTACTCATACAGTATGTGTGTTCTGTGGTGTGAGCAAATAATTGGTCATTTTGAAGATTCAGAAGACAGAAAGTTAACTTTTAAGGTGCCATATAATGACACGTGCTTTTAAATCTCAGTTATATGGGGTTATAGAATATTTTTGGAAGGGTAATCATTTGATTTGTCCTTGTTTGTTGGAAGGGTCTTGTCGCCAGGTGTTGTATCCGCCCACTTTTCATCACAAAACGCTCTGATTGGTTGAACGCAAATTCGGATACCTATTAGTGGCATCCAATGGGACATTCCTGGATATTCTGAGTGCAATCTGAAAATGTAACCAAATACTAAATAAAAACAAAACAACAAAAACAAAAATCAATCAGTTTTTGCTCAAAACCATTGTCTGTCGTAGAATCCACTCGTATTCGTCTGACTTGTCCTTCTACGGCTGCAGCTTTAGAGCCGCTCAGAGGACACGTTCACAATATGTTGCATCTGATGTGGAGAAAACCAGCCACTGCCGTATCAGCCACACTGTCAGTGACCACCTGTCCTGAACAGCTCCGCAGTGTTTGTCCCTGTGTGAGACTCATGCGTGATTCTTGTGTGGAGAACGTTGGACGCCGTGTAATGAACAGTGACGGTGATGAGTGACGTCCACGGTCGCGGGTAAGCCCGACCCGTTCAGCTCTGCTCAGCTTTTCTTTGACTTCTGACATCACCTCTCCGTATATATCTGTCTGCCATTTTCCGGTTTTGTCTAAGGCTTGTGACCCCCGCACACAGCTCGCTGCTTATCCGGAAATGGATATGATGTAAAGTTGTTGCTGTCAGGACCATAATATATTAAATAAATATTGATTCTTGGGAGAAATATCAATATGAATAATTGTCACATGAAAAATTGCAAGATGTATGTGAATCGATCTGAAATATAAAATAGTCGTGAAAACAGCCTCTGGCGATGTCACGTTATGATGCAAAGCTATTGCAAACACAGAATATTTCATAGTCATTTGCTGTCATTGTTGGTTGGATCATGGTGTGGGACTAATTAAAGCATGATGATCACAGGGCTTCAGTCCAAGTGTGTCACATTTTAAAGTGAATTTTCAGAATTTGGATAAAAGGAAATGTTAATCTGTGTTTGTTTTCGTCAACTATCTCTGCGACTCTTGGGAGGTGTTTAACCTTTTCAAATAGGCACATTTGATTTTAAGTCCAGTACTGGCAGATGGACATGATGTCATTAAAAAAAAAAACATTTTTCATCACAAAAATCTGAAGTTATTGGTCTGTCATTATGGCAAACTCAAAAAAAAAGGAAAACCTTGGGAGTTTTCTCCTCGCGTTGTGTGCTGATGAGCTTGTTATTGTGGCGTCGCTGTGCCGACATGGATGTGATCAAGGCTACTCAGAGATCGCGATGTTGCCTTAGCTTAGCAATTAGCTTAGCTTCGCAGGCTAGCTGGCACCAATGCAAGAGGCTGATGTCATTTCCGCATATTTCGCATTTGTTTTATGCTTTGTGTTTCAGTCAACTTTTTTCAAAACAGCAGACTTCTCCACTTGCCTAAAGCAACAAACTTTTCGATGCAAAATTTCAAACTTTTAAAAATTTGACGTGTTTCCATCAAGAAATTAGATGCGCCTTTTCAAAATACACCTTATGATTGAAAAAAAAAAAAATACACCTTATGATTGGTTGATTTAAAATCTAAGTAAATAAATCTAGTGACTCATGGGGGGCAGGGCCAATGTATTTTAGCTGGACTATGATTGGCTCTGACTTCTGATGCCACACGTTACACAAGTTCAAACTGCCTTGTTGCCCCTGTTCCTGTGTGGATTTCTCACCACTGGAAGCACTGAGTTCTTATTTTTACTCCTTTTATTTTACCCTCTAGACGTTATATAAACCTCAAAACCCAATAAAGATGCATTCTCACAGTATGGGACCTTTAAAGGCTGATATAATAGCAACTCTCTAGAAAAAGCAATAACCAGTAAATCAGCTGATTTTACCACTCCCCTGAAAATACTCAAGCCAGTTGTAAATTTGCCATTTTGACTATATTAGGAACTATACACCAGTTAAAAATCCTCATTTAAGTCAAAGTAAATAGCCAATAAATAGAGCTCTGTTTCCAAAAAAGTTGGGCTACAGTGGAGACATGTAAATACAAACAGAATGTGACAACTTGCCGAAGCCCCATATTTTTCTTCTGATTATATTATAGACTGTAGAAAATGAAACACACAAATTCATTTTTTGTTCATTTTGTAAATTTTTTGTATTATGTTTGTAACTGTGTGCTCATTTTGTTGCTTATTCAATTAGATCATTTTCTAACATTTGTTGTTCATTTTTAAATTTTAATTGATTGTTTTGTCACTTTTGGCACTGCAACCTTTTTTACTCCTACTCATTGAGCTGTGGCCAAATGTTGCTCAGTAACAGTAAAATGTATTCTAAAAAAACAATTTCTCTCAGAATTGGCATTTGTTAATATTTTTAATTCAGTTAAAAGGACAGTGTGCACATACATAAGTTATTTGTAGGAATAAAAAAGTGCCCACTAGATTTAGCTGAAAAGCTAATTTCCATCTGTAGTCCATCCAAAAAAACAAAACTATTAAACAACACAGTGCACAATAAAACCATCAATACTATACATAAAACAGACGGTAATTCAATCCAATACATAAGACAATCCTTATAAATACTGTATGACAGTCAATACAAAAGATGAACAAAGGTACATCTCGCACACACACACACACACACACACAAATGTCATTAATACAGAAACAAACAAAACTTAGGCAGAACTTGGTGTAGGCAACTCTGATTCCTCAGGAGCCGTTTTGCCGTTTGAAAAAACTCCTCAAATACATGTAAAGGAGTAAATGTACTGCCCACCTCTGACTCAGAGTAACAAGGATACATATAGTTAATAAAGATCTCCTTTGAATCCCCTGTGTACGCTGATCTGTAATGATTCTAATACTGAACAGTGGCCTTTAGAGTTACAGCTCTTGTTTCAGCTCCTACAGTTGAACAGTAACTGAAAAATTCATGCAGGAAATGAACAGCAGTTCTTTCAGTGTATCACCCGGCACTAGAATCTGCATATGAATGTAAAGTCCAAAAACAGTATATTAGAAATCCTCAGTTTTATACTTGCAGATTAAATCAGCCCATTGTTAAGTATTTTACACATTATATCGTCATAATTAAACATTCCGTGTGGTAATTTCCAGTCTGCTCCGGGTTTAAAAATAGAATTATAATGAGTGTGTGGGACAGTGCAGAATGGCTTTTATGTTTTAGAGCCTTCACAGCAGGTGTTTTGGAAATAGGGAATTTTAATTTTACATTCACCTTAAAGTTTGATAAAAAATCTTTCAGTAACTAAAAACAGGACTGAGAAAGAGTGATTAGTATTGCCATGATGCATTTTTATATGAGGTTAATTACATTTATCACAATGCAGGTTTTCGTGTTTGCGTTTAGAGATTGTGCT
Organism: Pseudamia nigra; assembly: GCA_029823295.1. Lineage (NCBI taxonomy): Eukaryota > Metazoa > Chordata > Actinopteri > Kurtiformes > Apogonidae > Pseudamia > Pseudamia nigra. The sequence goes on along the minus strand of JAQQAE010011201.1, from coordinate 1,468 downwards.
GGTTACATGTTTATTTAAATCACTTCCAAAATGTTTTAAATGTTTTGGATGAAGACCTCATATTCAATTCACTTCAATTCAATTCAGTTTGTGTAGCGCTAAATATAATGCCAAGATTACCTCTAGATGCTTCACAATTCAAGGCCGAAACCTTTTTTGGAATTGGGATTGTGGTACTTTAACCTGTGTCTCAGGGCCTATACATATTTTAAGAGCTGAAAAAAACAAGAATTGGGTTTCTTTTTATTTCCTTTCCCTTATTGACAATCATGAAAATAACTGAAATACGGTGAAGGGGATCTTTCTGATGATATCAATACCGGTGACCATCAGATCCCTGTGGTGGACATGTTAGATGGCGGTACACCGGAGCGCTGCAGCGTGCACCGCTTCCACCCCAAACTCTCCGATTCATTTTTCAAACAAGTGCAATCCTACACCTGTTTGCTGCTCCCAAAGTCAGAATCACTCAAACCAAGTAGCGGAGGAGTGAGTTTGGGACGGGAGCCGTCCACTGGAGCGCTCAGAATCCGGATTGGGTTTCTCGTCGTGGACTCGCAGGAACAGACTCCCCTTTGTGTGACTCATTTCATCGTGGGCACAGAGCAATTTTCAGGATGACTCTCATTGCTACAGAAGCTAATGACAATCTGCAGGTGTGGTGCTTATTATCCGGACAGATTTCACTTTGATACATGCATGCATGTCTGCTCAGTGCCATACGACAGCTTAAGCCTCCTCTTCCCTGTTGTTTTCTCCTCTAGGACTGATCCATTAAGTTCTATGTGGGTTCATTTGATCATTATGTGCATTTTTTATTCCTTTTTTGAGTTTATTTTGTTTACAATGTCTGGGTTCAGTCTGTTTTAGCTCACTTTACTATATAGGTGGTGTCAAAACATTAGTTCATTACCATGTTTTTGTCGGCGATAATTTATATGTTTGTTTGTTTGTTCACAGCATAGCTTGAAAAGTTATGAACCGATTTTGATGAATTTTGGAGATCATTAATGGATTCTTCATCCTTGTAAGATAGGGTCATGTAACACCACAAATATCACTCAGAAAATGTAGCCAAAAAGCATAGGATAACATCATAATGGATTCTATCAAGCCATTATGTTTGATCCGGATACGGGCAATATTGCAGACATAGTGACCCAGAAGGTTTATACTTACCGGGGTTAGGGATAAATATCTATTGTAAGGTAGTAAATTAAGCCATAGACATGAAACTGACATCACATTGTAGCAGAAAGTGTGCTGATTCAGTAATGTGCCCACGGATTTGACGTATCATCAACATTTACGGAGCTGGAGCTGGAAGAAAACCGCCATTATGGAAATACTATTTTCTTGACTTCCTGTGGGCCCATCACCTGCAGGAAGGTTCTTAAGGGTCTGGTGCTGTGTGGTTTGGGTGGCAGCTGAAGGCAGGGGCCTGGGTGGTCCAATCCCTGGTTGCCAA
>JAQQAE010011200.1:0-13735 GCA_029823295.1 Pseudamia nigra | reverse complement strand
AAAGGAAGGGGGACACAGAGGGCGGGGGGCACAGAGGTTGAGGGTGAAGGGGTGAATTTAAGGAGGGGTTCTTAAGAAAAGGAAGAGGTGGGGGGCGCACTTGTGTGTGAGGGAAGGGGGGGGGGGGAGTGAGATGAAGAGAGAGGGAGACAGAGAGAGGAGGAGGAGGGGTGAAATTGGAGGGGTATCAGGGGCGGGGCTGCAGACAGTATCCCCCGCCCTCGCGCTCGTCTGTGCCCCTCTCGATTACCTGTTCCACCAGAACTGATGCGAGCGCGCGGTAGCGAGCACAGACCTCATTGGGAAAGGAGCCCAAAACTGAAGTGAGCAGCACCGGACTCCCGAGGACCACCTCCCTAATCCTCCAGCATACAACGCAGAACTCACCCAGGTGGTTTTAACACACGTCCGACACGCAACTGAGGATCTGTAAAACTCGCAAGGATGCACTTGTTGTCCTCCGGCTGCCTGGCTGCCCTCCTCGTCGCCGCGCTCCTCTGCCAAGGTAAAGCTATTGTCTGCTTATTGTTCGCTGTTTTTTTCTCTCTCTTCGCGCGGGCTATTGTATGAGTAAACGTCCCAGGTGTCACATTCAGGTGCTATCAAAACTTCAGTCTTATCCTGTGCACACGTATGGGGACAAGTATAAGCACGGACGATGGAGTGAGTAAGTTAGAGAGACAAAAATAGTTTCTGTAATTCTGTCTTAGTTATAGTTTCAGTTAAATTGCATTCTAATATATTTAAAACATGCTGAATCACACAGTTTTGCCCATTTATAAACCATCTATAGAGTGATAAAGGCAATTTAACGTCTACAATTTGCATAAATCACAATTAAATTAGCTCAGGCAATGCCTTTTTCGTCTGGTTCAGTCTTTAAATTCCCAATCATATCCCTAAAAGGTAACTTGGGATTACTAACACACCTAAACTCCTTATTGTCTATTGGGCCACTCATTCTTTATTGTCCAATGATGGGAGAGGCAGTGAGGTCCTTATCAGCCCACATGTGCTCACACCATGATGTCATCGTGATGCCTCATCTTTCAGTGTGTTTTGTCTCCTGTTCACTGGGTTGGTGAGCACAATGATGCTGGTTTACTTCCTTCCTGATTTATTGTAATTATGGGTTGCCTGATGGGTGGGGAAAGTGCTCCTGTTTGGCTGCCTCCACTAATTACATAGGGGGTACGACTCATTTTGGATGTGGGCAGTTGTAATGGGAAGTTGAGGACTTCTTGTGGCTGTTTGTGTGTGAGTGACATTTGTATGAAGTGCTGATTTTCTGAAGTTGCCCTGATAAACATGTACAGAGATAAAATATGCTTTTAAGGGTCCTGATTGTCCTACTACTAATTTTGTGCTTTGTGTTGGGTGATGTGCTGGATATGTTTGCACCCTCTTTCCTTGCTCTGTGTGCTATGACAGGCCAACAGGTAGCGGCACCATGTGTTCGCATCACTCAGCCAGGCCATTAAGCAAAGCTGCACAAGAGCTCAGACTGTTCCCTTGGAGAAAAAAGGGGCGGAGGGGTTGGTCTCACTGTATTCCCTTCCACCTTGTCACACTACAGTGGCGCCTGTTGTTGTAAATTAACACCATGCAGCACCTATCAGTCAAGCTCAGGTGGTTTATTTGAGAGGAAACGAATGGCCCTTTTAAGCCGTTTTTATATTACTATTCTGCTGCAGTGCCGTGTGCTTGAGATGGGGAGAGAGTGCACAGAGTTGGTAATGAGGTTAGACTTTATGGTCGTCGGCACTGCTGTGTGTTCAGCAGACATGTTGTCTGAAGTGATGGGCAGAACATGTGTGTTTGCTTGTACTATACAACAGATGGCCGGTGGTGTTTTCTGGTGTCCTGGATCTTCGGTATAGTGGGCTCTTCCAAAAACTCCACTTCTCTCGAGTTATTTCAAAGTAGGAATATTCACTGCTTTTGTCAAAGTGTTCAATATGAGTAAAATCTTACTGAGGTGGATTATTGAGTTTGGGATTTGCAATAAAAACTACATCAATAGTTTAATAAAAACAGACTTGGGCCTTATTATATTTGAAAAGATGAAAAAGCAACAGCTCCAGGGGGTGTCAGCATTAAAGGCCAAGTCATGTTGAGAAGGAGGCAGAGCAGGGGAAAAACAGAGCCGTGAATTACTCCAAGAACAAATAGTCTAGGAAGATGCATCTGTTTTTTTGTTCACTTACTTGTCCCCACCCTTCCCCCCACCCACGGCCCCTCCTCATCACACAGTGCTCGGTGTCACAGCTGGTATTACATGTCAAGCAAGCGGGCTCTCCCTTCGCTAATGGACTAATCTCTTACCAGAGTCACCCAATTTCACCTGAGATAGATTCACGCTCCCTTCTTTCATCTCTAACTAGGTTATGTCAAGGCTTGTCTCCTGAAAGCAGTGATGTTAATACACAGGAAGTAACATCCTTAATTATATGCCGGGTTTGCATGTAAGATTATGTACAACTGAGGATTTATGTGCTTGTGCACGTCCCGTCTTGTTTATAGCCTCCTTCCTCTTGATATTTGAAGACAGCTTGTGGTTGTTTCTCCTTTTGAAAAGAGATTTCTTTGTGACTTGCAAAGTATTGTATCTCTTCATGCAAAATTCAATGCATTCATGAGAAGTATGGCAACTGAACTGAATCATGGCTTTGAATAGAAATGCTGCACCCATACATAACTTTGTGAAGACTTCCTAGTAAGTAGATGTAATGAAATCCACATGTTTTTCAGTTTTAGAAAATTTTCCCTTTGTAGCAGATGCAATTATATGCTGAGAAAGTACAAAAGGTAGTTGTGAGAATTTAAAGGAGTGTGGAACATTTTTTTTCATCCTTTTCTGCTACTTGTTGTTGTTGTATACAATGAAAAATGTATGCAGTCAGACTGAAATGGTCTTACACTAACTAAGGAAACAAAAGCCTGTTAATCAATAGTCCACACTTGTAATTTGATTGCTGAAATGCTCTCTGATGTGCTGAATACTCAAATTTAGCCACTCATATTGCCTCATAAAGCTGTGTAGGACTCTCATCTGTGTGCAGTGTAAAGTGTGAAGTGGATTTTTCTCTTCATATCGCACCATTTTTTGTGATGTTGTATGAGTTCACTTGTATTTTTGATGAGTTCTAGCTCATAGAACCGAGTTGAAAGTCAGAGTATTACAGCCATTTTTCACCGACAAATCACTGTGATATAAGAAAGAAACAGATGTTCAATATGGATAATTTACATTAGGCAAGCTTGCTGATTATATACAGTCGCTGATGAGAATTTAGAAACAAGTGGAAATGTGAGTCGCATGCAATAGTGCTACCCTGAGATAAAAGAGGGAAATTTCCACTGTTTATTGAGACAGTCAGAGAGATACTATAAATTAAAGTAGCATTAGGTTGGGGAGCCTTGTGTCAATTCCCATCGGGGGGTTCTGAATTCCTACCAGCGCCCCTAGCACTGGTGTTTATAGCCTCAAAGAGAGGATCATGCTTAATTAACTGACAGGGTTACTTTAGCTTTAAAATGCCTAAAAATAGAGGAAGTTGTGGCCAACTGAAAGTAACCTCAAGTTTGAATTCATTTAATGAATTGTTACATAATAGTTAACGCTGCAAAGAAAATACCAAAGGGCACATTATATTTCTTAATTCTAATATTGGGAATTAGCATATTAAAGTAAACTCTTAACCTGAGGAAAAATCTCTTGCAGAGACTACAGAAATCAGACAGATGCACTAGCTTGTCCCTAGAGAGATGATGCTTATAATATATGCATCCGTACCATATGGTATTGTAACTTTGCTCTGCTACACATTAATTAAAGGGAGAATAATCAATATATTCACATCAGACCAGGAATTTGAGGCCAAAAAGAAAGTGTACAGACACAATGAACATCATCACTAATGTAACAGAGCTCAGTATAAAAATGTTTTTTTTTTTTTTTTTTTGCTGTTGTTGTCTGTTCTGGGTCCCTCGCACAGTGGTTTACACTCACACAGTTGCTGTTGCTCAGCCTCCATCCCCAGCAGGACACTGAACAGGTGGAGCAGTGTTGGTTTTAGGGCCGTGAAGGGGGCGAGTGTCTCTTTATGATGCCTGTTTGTGCGCACAGTTGTTGAAAGAAAAGCAGTGTGCTCCCATCACTCATGTAACTGACTCGCTATCCTTGTCACGGTTCAACATTTACTTGGTTAAAGTTGATTCGTTTGAGACTCCAGAAGATGTTCATTTTGTTTTTGTTTTTTTTTAATCCTGTTGCCATTAAAAAAAACCATCACCTTTAGATTTGATGCGATTGGACAACAAGGAAGAAATGAGCTTCCACATGGACCTGCTGAGCTTCCTACATGTCACACTCTGCTGGCCTTACAGAGCAGGGAGATGTATGAGTGGTTTTGCCTTGAGAAAATAAAAGGACTTGTGTGGCAAAAGCAATCACTCTCAGGCAATGACTCAATGAGAAAAGGGCCTTTTGTTCGCCTCTGACAGTTTTACACACAGGATTATCAGTAAAACAGCAGCAAGTGAATCTTAATTACACTTTGGTGATTGGCTTGCTCCACTTTTAGAGGAAAGTGTGTGATATAGTCCATTTTTTTAATAATCTGAGCTGAAATTGCCTCTCCAGCCAGCTATTTTTCGTTAAATTTGTTGGTCAGGTTCATAGCGGTAGAATGAATTTATCTGCATAGTGAGTTATTAAATATACTTTTTATGTTTCAACTCTAGAAAGATTATTTTAAAGCAAGAAAGATTGTTTTACCAAGCAGGCACTCATCTGCACTTTCCATTTTCCACTTTTTGTGAATAGTTTTTCCCTCTGCAGTGCAAAGAAGTGGTTTATTTGTCATCCAAGGGGAGGGACTAGAGATTCATTGTTTCAGCCCAAAAAGAAAGGCTTAACAACAGGAGCGAGATGACTGTGCTGTGCAGTGGTGCTTCTTTCTTTATGCAGGAATACCCCCATTGAAATGCATGAAGGTATCCTTGGTTTTGGTGAAAGACCAACAGTACTCTGAAATTGGGCAGCTCTTGTTTCAGGGACAAAAAGTGAGGTTGTTTCTGTCTTTTGTCATTGACACAGCCCCCAGCTTTCACTGGATTCCTGTGGACTCCTGCCGACTGTATTGTGAGCTTGGCTCTTTTTAAACAAATGAGTGTATGATAGCGACTTTTTGCTCCCGCTTCTTTCTTTGTCATTAATATGGAACAGCACACACCCCTCCGAGAGGGCACAGAGTAGCTGCTGCCTGTCCCTGCTCTTCACATATGCAACCTGACTGGGGAGGGGGGCTTCACTGCTCCATATGAAAAGCCTGTGGCCACACCCATCTTTAACAAGGCCTGGATCTTTGTTCAAATTCTCCATTAGAGTCATTGCTTCATTTTAATGAATTCTTTGAGAGGCCTCCATTAACTGTGATGTTAATCGTAGACCTCAGAGAATATCTAAGGGGCACCATAAAGTGACGCATGTCCGTGGAAAGCCTTGGGGTAGAAGCTCATGGGGGCCTTTGTTTTATAGAAATTACATTTGATGAACTTTTTCTCATTAAAATCTATCATATAGAAAGAAACAAAGAGACAGCAGAAATATTGTTTGCCTGTGAGAGCGAAATATCCCCACATGGGAGTGTCAAATGAGGTCAGCACTGAACCTCTGATATTTATGCTTGCACTCCCATAAAGTCATTATTTCTGCCTTTTTCTCTGAGTCAGGTTGCAAGACAGCAGGTTTCTGTTGCATCAAACCTTTATTTTAATGTTGTCCAAAGTTCACAGTAATGACTCAGTTTGACAAAGGGTGAAACATTCATTTCAAGCCTCAGGCCAACCAATGAATTGCATGAAATATTGTCTTCTGAATCATCTTCTGTTGGGTCCAGAGTCCCTTTCAATACTGAGAAGTCAGTCTGTTACTTCTGATGCTGTTTAGCAAATGTTCATTCATGAAGTAACCCCGTTATGTCTCTGCCACAGAGAATCGACACAACAGATTTTATGTCAGTGTTTGACCTCGCTTTTTACATTCTTGCCATTTTAAAAGCTGTTTCTTTGTGTTGCACTGATATCCACCACCCTTCCCTCATAGACCAGAGCAGCAGCGTGTGCGCCTGGAGCTGTCTTTGATTACTGCTGCTTCGGCTGAACTTGCAGAAGACAGGAGCTCTCTTTCAGGGAGATTCTCATTCACAAGCAACACCAAAAGTATATCTCTGAAATTAAGAGCATGATATTCTGTAAGGGCTACATAAAAAAATATGATAAAATATTACATGGCCGACCACACTCCCTGGGTCATCAATTAATCAATGTTTTTGGGACTACGCACGAACCAATAAAGACATATTAACCGTACCCAACACATCTGCTTCTTCATTAGAAATCTCAAGCTGTATGGTATAAACGAATCTTCTATTCACCCTATGTTCCATATCTCATGATTTATCGCTGGGAGAAACTGGTTGAAAGTTCACATTTTTTTACATGCTTCATGCCCTTTACATAATTATTATTCTTGTTATTTACAAAACAGTGCATTTTTTCTTTTCAGCTATTAAGACATTGGCTTCAGGGTATATAGCAGCTGGTTGGCAGCTGCTTCTTAATTTGCAACTTCTTGGTAAAACCATGATTGAGTGACGAGAAATTTAATCCTCACATCAGATTACAGCATTTTATTCAAAAGCACCCCAGGGTTTCCCCTAGAAAACCTGTTAAGCATGGTGGCAGGGTGGTCCAGTGGCCAAGCGTGTTTTTTGTGAATTAAGAGATTTAAGATGCTAAAATGTTTTTTAAGTCAGTTGTAAAAATTGCAATCCTGTTATTTATCATATAACCTACATTCCAAGATATAGCATTAATATCTAGCTTTTTTCTTTTTTAATTTAGCAGGAAAAGTGATATTATGCTCCTACTTATTTGATGCCATTTTGATTTGTGTGGGAAAAAGCTGTCTGTCTTTTTCTATCTTTTCATTATTTTCTTCAAAAGAATTATGATAATAATATATCATGTCAAAATATAACTAGCAAACAGTACACAGCCATAAAAAGATTGTTCATCTGACTTAGACATGATATGACATAATGAATAGTCACTAACAAATAGCACTGTGTTAATAAACCTAAACGTGACTTCACATTGGTGTCTATTGCTCTGGGTCGGAAACAGGAAAAGTGATTGACTCGATGATTAATCAATCACTGTCACACCACCACAAATCAGGTGTCATGTAGGAGGAACTTCAGGCACATCAGACTGTTCAGTTCCTCCTTGCTCACTTGCTCTCTAAGTACCACTACAAGGAAATGCATCACAAGGATGATTCTAACATTTATAGCGACAGGAAAATTGTGTGTGTGTGGGTGAAGTCACGTTCTGTAACTGTCACCCCCACGGGTGTGACACCTGTGTCAAAACTCGCCTTCAGCCTAAGGAGGACTGTAGTGATGGCTAAACTAATGCCCAAGGTAGCGTTAGCTAGCTGTCAACAGCTTGGCTCTGTGAGCACCAGTCCTTCACAGTCCACCCCGCTATGCACTTACCAGAGTCACAATGACCTCAGACCCCCTATATGTTTACATGTTGACAATAAAATGTTGCCATTTCAACAACACCACTATGACTGGTATTGGGGGGGGGGATGCTTATAATACACCGGGAAAAGCCCTGAACCCTGTTGCTAGAATATGCAGCAGCTCTGTTTCCCTCAGATTCAATGTCAGATTTTGTTCATAGGAGTCAAGAGGAGGCTTTTTGCATGACAATTACAGCTCTAGTGTTGCTTTACTAACGCATGACTTGCAGATGAGCTTTGTGATAAGATGCTCTACTTTACTAAGTATTCGTCGTTGTCATCACAAGACTCTACAATGAAGGTGAAGAGATACTTGTCTGTTAATTGGATGCAATGCTTAATTTTCTAATGGGGAATCTTAAGAGGTCAAGTGGTCTCGTTCTTGTGGAGAATTTCTGTGTGTTACGATTTAAATGCTGACATTTGTATGGGCTTATCCTTTTAGTATAGAAAAAAAATCTTTGCGTATGACTCATGCTTTCCTCTGGCTCAGAAGCAGGATGGCCACAAAAGTACAAGGGATGTTTAATAGTAAAGTCACATGCTGCCTGTCTACAGCGGGCCCTTGTCATATAAAAAATGCATTATTACAATGTCTGGCTGGTCCATGGAGTGAAGATGTTGTAAAATGAACTTTGGAGTGTGTAATAGTGAGTAATGAAGATGCCATAACCCATTATGCTACCATTCATTTCCCCCTATACATAGTAGATACAGAAAAGATGACACATCATTTCCTTTTAATGATTGCACACAGAATTGCCAGCAAGAAGTCTGACAGAAAGAAATGAACAGTGATTCTTTTTTGGGATATTTGTGTGAGGTGGCCTGGCTTATGTCCTGTTTTCAGAGGAAAGCTCAGGATTACCTGGCTTTTGGTGCCACAGCTTTAAACAAAGCTATTATAAACAATTTGTCCTTATCTGTGCCGACATTAATATGTTCCACTGGGACCTTAATAATTGGACTAACTTTGTTACTTTTTCATCAGGGCTGCATTTCCTCAGACATTACGCCTGATTGAATATGCATGTTTGTTTTTTCCGTTGTCCTCAATAACATCTTGTGCCTACTCGATTTTCCTGTCATGGGTCATTACATCTGCAAATATGCAATTTTCATATTAATAACATGAGATCATAACACGAACATTTAATTTGTTCACTGTAGTTTTCTCTTCCCTGTGTTCTGTTGTTGAAAAAAATCTAATTATTAAAAGCAAAAGTAAGTCTTTTACTCTAGTCTCAAGGCCAGAATAACATATAACAAATACTTTGACTTTAACCATTTTGATGGTTTTTCATCTGTTCACATTCTGCACTCATTTTCCTTTAGCAACTCAAGTTCTTGCAAAAAGGTGATGCTTACCATATTTTCTGGGTGATATGTCGCTCCGATATGTTAGTCGCATGAGCCACAAATGCATAATGAAGAAGAAAAAAACGTGTATTAGTCGCTCTGCAGAACAGGTCGCATCTGTTCGGGGCTCAGGTGCGCGGTCGTGGGTGCGCGCTTGAGCTGCGCTGCGCCTCGTCTCCTCTAGCGGCTGTCAGTGTGACAAGCACCGACATAGTCGAATTTATTCAAAGTACAAGTTGCTCCGATGTATTTGTCGCTCCCCTCGCCAGACTATACAAAAAACACGACTTTTAATGAAACAATATTTACCCAGTAGACCTTCTCATTGGCCATGTTGTGACAGAAAAACATAGGCAATTCTAAAAACATCACTGGTGGATCTGTTCCATGTACGTAGGTATCCCAGAGCTGTGCCAAGGATACAGTGATGCACCTACAGTACATGGCACGCAGCCAACATACAGTAATTACACCTGCGTTTGATCTGCCATAACAAGTCACAGCGTCTGCAGGGGAAAGGGTTTATTTTTAAGGAATCCATTATTTTCATTAAAAACATGAGCATGAGTCTTATGTAAGTGGAAGTCGTGAAAATTAGAGGATAGCAAAAGTCATTAGGATTCATACTCTGGGGAACAAGAATCTCAGCGCCAAATTTGAGTAGCCATCCATCTGAAAGCTGTTGAAATAATTCATTCTGGATTAAAATGGTGCACTAGCCAAGCAATGTTTCTATCCCTCGAGCTACTTGGCTAAAAACAATCACGTTGCATCAGTAAGCGTTATAATGGGTGGATGCCTTTTTTGTTCGGATAAAATTATACCAGCCTTTTCTAGACTTTCAGGGGAGCTTTTGCCTTGAGCCTCTGTTTTTGTCTGACCCTGCAGCAGTGCAGCTCATTGCTCCAGAGGACTTTGTGAACAGCATGTTGACTCAGTTCGCTTGAAGGAGATTTTCTGTGTGGAACATTTCCATGGAGGTCATTTTACTCCTGGGTTTCGCAGGCCACATTGTAGCTATTCTGAACATCTTTTTCAGTGGTATGAGTTGTTGCTCCTTTTTCTTTGCTTATTGACTGGTTTGTGTGAAGTGGGGTATTTTTTGCTGGCGGTTTAGCTCACTGTGAGGTGCATCTGCAGGGCTTTTTTCTTCTAAAAAAAGGCGCTTGTTCTGAACATGCTGGACAAGACATGAAGCAGGAGGGCAGCAGTGTAAGATGTGAACCAGCAGGGCAGATGGTTAAAAGCACTTACGTTGATGTATGGTCTCTCTTCATGTCATGGTAGAAGAAGAAAATGTAATGGCCACTGGTAATTAAATTATTATGCCTTAAAGGCTCTTGTGCTGGAGACGACAGTGACATATGCTGAATTTCATAAACTGCGAGTGGCTGTCTCCATCAGCAGAAACAAAAGAAACAAACCTAAGAGCAGACGTGGGATTGTTGTGACAGTTTTATCTATTATGTGCCTGAAAAAGGTAGATAACACCACTAGTGACCTTGCTTCAACAAAAGACGAATTCTTTTTTGAACAAAAGCTAATTTATTTTACATGAGCAAACACGCTTCCCTTCATGCGGTATACAAAGTTGTCACAAAATCCGACTTCCCACAGTGGGAATTTACACTAATACAATCATGTTAGCAGCTATCCTGCTACGTAAATCTGAAAGCCGCAGTCATAGGAAGACTCAGTGGTGTGACATCCCCTGTTAATCTCAACCCTTTCACAGTGCTCCATCAAAACAGACGATACTCTTTGGGTATTAAATGTGAAACCACACAGATTTGATGTGCAAGCAGGTACATAATCCTTTGTATGTACTATCTGCATTCCATGTATTCCTCCTACCGTTCTCTGCTCTGATTCACCAGCAGAGGCTTTAAGACCCCCCCTGAGCCTGAAGCCGAAGCCGGACACAATTTGAAACCATCAAGCCCTCTTAATACCAGCCAGGCTGTTTGGCTTATTGGGATGGGGAGCGCTGCCTGCTTTGTTTCACAGTGAAGGGTTAGAAGGTCAGATCTGTCATTATGACTGCACAACAACATACATGACTTCTTGCTCAGCTAATGTGATACTATCAGCCTTGTTCTGGCAGTTACCAAAGATGAAAGCAATACAAGCCGTCTGCCAAGCAAATGGAAATATCTGTTAATATTCTCTCTTGTTTACAGCACAACAAGGAATACATTATTGGCACAGGAAAGTATTGGAGTGCATTATATTCAGACAGTAATAAAACTATTGCACAAATTTCCATTAATCATCCATTTTTATTGAGAAAGTACTGTTCTGGCCTCATACAGCATCTAATGAAGCACTTTAGGATCAATAAATGGATGCATTCTTGTAGAAAAGTGATGGGCCTTCGGATGGTGCATCTCCCTCTGTCTCTCTCCATATCTCTGGTCCAGGCTGCGGATTTGTTTCCGCTGTGTAGACAAGGCTCCATTTAAACTTCAATAGGAGTGTGTTGTGACAGCAGGCCTGATTATTATCCTTAGGCACCACCTGCAACCATAATGTACTGTAGGTATACAGATAGAATAATAGTAAATACAACTGCTCCCATGGGTCCTATCGGCTGCAAACGTTCAAAGCTTTTTCTGTTGCAAGAGTTTGGAGTGGGGGCAGGGACAAGGCGGGGCTGTTTTACAGGGAGTGAAGCAGACAGGCAGACAGGTACTTCAACAAAGAGCTGATTGCAGTACGGTTAAAAGCAGCTGCAAAATTATAATCTAATTTACTAAATTCTCAACCAGCATAAGGAGGCTTTTAGGCTGATAGAGCTGTCCTTCTTCATGTCTTGACCCTTGGCATCCTGTGTGTAATATGTGACAGGATGAAGCCGTCCTTCGGTTGCTTATCGTTATCATAATACTAAGATGCAATGAAATGAAAAATGTTTTGAGAAGCCTTATCTTTTTTGCCTGATTAAAAAATGTATTAATGAATTCATACAGAAAAATGTTATTGTTATTGAATATTTCCAGTCAAACCATTTAATCAGCCCATTTTTTGCCACTACCCTCTCTAACTGTGCTGTTGGGGCCTCTCGAGAGCCATAATGAAATGCATTATATTTGCTGTCCATCTAATGGATTATATAGGGTCAGTATATGATCCAGGGAGGAGGCACTTACTACAAGTACTGTATGTCCTGCTCCACTTGGCTCTGATGCTTCAGGCAAAGGAGTCTGGCAGGTTTATGTCCCGTATGCAAAGAAACTGATACCTCCTCTTTGACATGATACCTCTTCAAGAGACCTGGTGAAACGACGAGCACTTTGATGTCAAAAAGGTTGTTTTGAATGTGTTAGGAATATTTTAAAACTGCCTATTAACACATGTAGGAGAACATGGGGAAAAGATAAAAAAAAAACCTTGTGGTAACTGGAGGATTCATTTCTAGTGCATAAATTTATGGATATCTGAAGAAACATTTTAGTAATTCTGTGTATTTTTAAGAGTTAACCACAGTTAAAGACTCCATCTGGAGTATCAAACCATCTGATTCTCATATTTACTATAGTAGGCTGTGAACTTCTATTTTATCATCAGTTTGACTGCATGTTTTAAGCCTTAATTGGGTTGCCTCTCTGTGATTGTTGGAAGAAAAGAACCTGTGATTTTAATTACACAGGCAAAAAGGAGATTTCAAACAGCAAGTCATACCCGCTGAGAAACATACATTTACATTTATCTGTGCCTCATGATCTCAAATCACCAATACCAGCAGAGTAGAGTAGCATGTTAAATGTATGACTAAATCAGCATCCACTCACGAAGACTTCACTATATTCAGGTGCATGCAACAGAGATGTTTTGATTCCAGATGGATGCACAAAAGAACATACTGTAGAAAATGAGTCAGAGCTGCACATCTGTGGTTTCAGGGCATTGTTTTTTTTTCATGCATGTTTTTTTCCACCACACATGCCTAGGCTGAGCTGTGACTTCTTGTATCGTAGTCTTTATCATATGTACAATAAGAAAAATGAGAAAACTGTGACTTACCAAAAATAAGATTAAACCATCCTTTGCTAAAACTGGTTTGATATTCAGTTATATTGACCATAATTCCACAAAAAACATTTGTATATGTTCTTTTGCAATGGAAATTTTTATTTAAAGGAGATACATTGTGAAAAATAAGGTTTTGTGCCTTCAGGTCATTTGGAATTCTTGATATTTACAGTCACTGTCCTAACCTATTCTTTCCTGTCCTGTTCTGTGCCCTGTCCTGTCCTGTTCCATCATGTTATCCAATCCAAACATGCTATAAACACCAAAACTATTCTGACATCCTAGAATACTGCATCAGGGAATCTACACGACGGAATCCATGGCACAGACAGAAAAAGGGGGTGGTCAGAGGAACTCAACTGAATTTAAAGTAGTGATGTGCAAGTAAAACCTCATGGAGCGCTGAGGCTTTCCCTTTAATTGTGCAGAAAAAGATTCGCAACTTCAAGGCTTCACAGTGGCATCTAGTGGCCAACTGAAGCCATAGCAACTTCTCAAGAACACAAGTGAAGCACTGACACTGTTCCAATCCCACGTCAACAATAAAAGTTCAAAGTGTAGTCATTTAAATCTGCAGATGCTTTCGTTCATTTATGCCAGGGGTGCTCACTACGTCGATCACGATCGACCGGTCGATCTCGAAGGTAGTGTTGGTAGATTGCATGACATTTTTAAAAAAAAATAGACGTCAGCCTATCATCCATCCTGTCACTTGATTGATTTCCAGGGCAGCCAGTCAAATGACAT
>JAQQAE010011199.1:0-11464 GCA_029823295.1 Pseudamia nigra | reverse complement strand
GCACAGATGAAAGATGACAAGATGCAGACTGGATATAGTAGTACAGTAGTATTTAAACAAAAGTAACAAAACTACTGATTTTTGCAACACCACTTCAGCACACCCCTTAAATATTTGAGTCTTTACTGCAATTATCACTTGCCTTATGTCAGAAGGCAGAATAAAACAATAATTGCAGGTTCTTTTACTGTGAAATCCCAATTATATCTGTTCCTGTGTTTTCCTTCTGCTTTTCTTTTGCAGTTCCACTTGTTTTCCCATCGTTCCCTGTATCATTCCCCTTTCTTTCCAACTCACTGGTACATCCTTCTGCTGCCTTCCCTCCTGTAAACTACCCATTCCACCATGTTATAGGCCCTAATCAGACCTGCAATTGACATGTGTTGCCATCTTATCACAACTAAACAGCAAGTTTGCTTGTTCACCTTTGGAATTAGTGTACGTCTCATTCCCTATTTTATATGCAAATAAACCATCTCCTCTAACAGCCTAAAACATCTATGCAAGCGTTCAGTTTTCTAATGCCATTTTGGACACAGCACAATCTACCCAAGTTTTAAGAAGCTACCTTTTTGTCAGAAACGATCAGATTGTCTTTGGGGGACTTTATTAGAAGCAAAAGAGCTGAAGTTTTTTCCTACCTGACTGCAACGTCTTTTTTCACAATACACTCATTGATCAATCCTTTCTGCCAGCCTTTGAGTCTGCATTTGGGTCGTTTCTGTCCTTTCTCGTCCCTGCAACAATATCAGCATCAAAGGTTCTAATGGTTCTTTGCCAGATGAGACATAACTTCAGATGACTTTGAATGTGGATGGTGAAAAAAAAAAACTGAAAATGAATCTCCATTTTTTTCTGGATGGATGTTAGTACATTCCGTCATTGTTAATCTCTAATCGCCAACGCCTAAAGTTGAGTAGTCAGCAGAATGAAACTGGCTCCTGTGTCATCTCTCTCTCTCTCTCTATCTCTCTCTCTCTCCACCCTCCCCCAGCAGCACACATTTTCCCAGTGCTTAAGATAAGTGACAAGACATCAGAGCCAAAGAACTGCTTTAATGCCAAGAGAAAACTCTGTGCCTGTACGTGGGTGGATGCTTCCGTGTGTGTGGATGTGCTCGTATGTGTGTGCATGCATACTCACCACCGCTCCTCAGTGTGATTGCAAACTTGTTTGCTTGTGCTGTAAATATTTTTGTGAAAACAAAAATGTCATTGTGTCTCTTTTTTTCATGGTCAGGCTATCCATCACCCCAAGCATCAGATGACTTCACCACCAACATCCTGCAACTCTTAGCCTTCCACCCACCCAACATTCTCTGCTCTGTCAGGCTGGCTGCATGCCACCACCCACCTTCCTCCTCCTCCTCCACCTTTTCTCCTGTCCTGCATTTAACTCTGCTGCTGCAGCAAAAGTGCTGAATCATCATCACTGGACAGAGAATATACAAGGCTGACATGGGTCAGGTGCAGGGTGTATTGGTGCACGCCTGTGCCTCTGCATGCTGGTGCACTGGCTTCTCTTTCTATATATATGGCAGAGTGGATTTGTAATCAATACTATGCCACCTTCCAGCCTCTATACTCATGTAAGGCCATGGCTGTGTTAATGAACTGTGATCCACAAGGGGTACACTTTGACAGCCACTAACTTTATTATTAAGCCCCCCTGCTACAGCCCTGGGACAGCAGTGTGGTTTAAGCGTATCCTTAATGGACATGTAGGGTTTTTTTTCATTCTCCCAGTAATGTGGACTTATGTTCTGGACAGTGCGTCTTAATTGCCAATCAATGTAAGGGGAGGTGTTGTGAACACTGCAAGCCTTTTTTTTTCTTTTTTTTTTTTCTTTGCTGAACCTTAACGGAAAGCTCCACAAATCACTCCAAGACTAAAACTATTATTGCTTTTCTTCTAAAAGCACCTACAATAAAATAGAAGGCCAAAAGCGCAGTGATACTAGCACCTTTTGGAAGCCCACAAACAAGCCTAGGATGTCACATTTAGTCTGGTAGAAAACATATTCCATAGCATAAGTATAAACACACTACAGGTATATTGCTTTAATTCTTGGTAATATGATTTCACCCCACATTATCATTAGATTAGCATCTGTTCTAAATGTACAGGTGGATTTTTACCCCAGCATTACAGTATGTAAAACTGCTGAGCCAGATCGCATGCCCATTATTTCTTTTTTAATGAATATTACCAAATACAAAAGAGTTTATTTTGAATTATATACTCTGTGACTAATGCTCTCATTCTTATGGAATATTAAAAATGCATTTGCATTTTACCATCCACAAATGATGTTTGGGATTTTAAAATTCAAATAGAGTTGCTGCTTTTTCAGCTTTTCCAAAGACCTATTTATTATGGAGAAGATGTGATGATTTTCATGTACTTTATATTATGCATATCAGATGCTGAAGGCACTCTCTCTTCTTAAATACCCAGACAAATAAATAAATGCATAAATTAAAGATGTGAGAGCTCCCCTGTTTAGCCATCACTTAAAATAAGTGTGTCTAATGGTAGAACAACAGACTAGAATGCACCACTTTTTTCGAAATTAATTTTCATGTAAATGATTCTGCACTTTAAAAATATTCTGCACTTTAGACACATCTATTGTATCCATATTGGTTCCACAATGTGTCTTTTACTCTGTACTGTTTCTGACACTCTGTGGCTACACTGATTTAAAGGAAATTTTCCTTCCCCTCTCATTTGACATTCAACACTGTTGCTCATGTTGCCAAGGTTCAAAATTTTAATTTGATGAGTGGCAACAAGGTGCTTACACCTTAACGCAATGAGCTGTCCAAACAAGTTCTAAAATATCAAGCAGCATACATGATTGTGTACTGAATCCCATGTGTCCCCAATCATAATAAGGTGGTTGCATTCCATATTATGTTTATAATTACAACCGTCACGGCACATTAACTCAGTCATTGTTGATGAAATTAATATCAGAAAATCAGTATGGCCATTTTAATATGTAATATAGGTTTCACACGCGGTCGCATAATTCTGTGCGTTCACTACTCCATACATTGTGACCTAATGATTTCAGTAAGAGGTCAAATTCATCATCTATAGTGTCTTTGAAATCTAAAGCTAAGGGTTAATATAAATGCTGAACCACATGAGCTGTGCTTTATGTGATGACGGCTCCATATATTAGATTTAGCTGCATTAAAAAAAATCAATCCTTCACCTTGCTAACATATAGGATTCATCACCTGCCTTGTTTAACATACACAAAAGTAGACCCCAGTACTGAGCCTGAAGTTGACTTGGAGATAGAGGTGTTTGTCTTTCCAGCCCATTACAGAAGAACCTGTTTGGAGAAATCTAGTAGAAGCAAAACAATTTGTGAAGAACCTCATTTCATAACTTAATGGGCCATATCATTACATTGATTCTTGATTTGCTCACACACTGAACTGCTCCCTCATGGTTCACTTGACATGATTGCACACAACAAAGAGAAAAATGTGGAATGTGTAAATGGTTTGCACTTGTCCTGTCTGTTGAAATGTGTAGCCCTGTGTTCTCCCTAAAAATGTATATTTCTCTGCGTGAACTTCATTCATCTGGTTATTCCGTTACATTCACACATGTGCGTTAGTCTTGTGTGCACCCATCTCATCTACACTACATGTGTCCTGACTTATATAGGGATGTACATATGTATATGCATCTGCAAAATGACCTTAGTCAGTGTAGTCCAGCTGCCCCTGCAGCATGTTGCATGACGGCGTATGGAGCCACGCTGGTCAGGAGAGCAGCAGCTGTTCGACGGTCAGGCCTGTTTCCTCTGAAGAAGGCATATGTGTGTCTGAGTGGCCAAGCTGTTCAGGGGTCACACCAGACTGAACTCTTCATAAGGTCATAAGCAACTAAAGCCGTGAAAGATGCAGACTGTACACCATGTCCCAGGAGTAAAAACCTAATTAAAAATATTTTGGAATAATTTATTGAAAGCCTGCTAAGTGCACTCACATTTGTTTATTTGTCTTTAGTTTCTACTTTGCTTTGATTTATTTTTTTTCCAATTATAGTGGCAAAATGCAAACCGATGAGAATAAAAGTACAATCTTAAAGTTCCAGCTGAATGTTTATTAATACAGTGAAAATACTTCCATAGTGTCTGTGCAAATATATTTTAATATGAGAATAGCACAAAGAGTTCTAATAATCTGCAGGGGACTGTACAGCAGTAAAAAACAGTACCATATATACCACTATGTACAGTCTAGCAAAACCTGTCTGCATTAGAAGAAGCATTTAAAAAATATGAGAAGCAAGTCGTTGAGTCTGAACTGCAGACAGATTATGAGGTGTCATTTTGATGTTCTAAGAATTAGGCTGTTCTGTATATTAATCTGAACCTTTAAAAAGTTTCGTAGTTGTGAATGATTTATTAGTGGAACAGTATGTGACAGCCTGGCTTATTCTGAAAAGTCAGTGGTTCTATTGTGGTGCAGTATTAAAATGCACTTCATAAAAGCAGCCACGTTAAAGGACTCTAAGAAAGAGGCAGAAAGCTCTGGACTCCCCACATTCTGGCAATAAAATCATCTCCTGCCTCAAGTCATTTCATAAAATGGCAGCGATAAAGAGATAGACTGCTCTTTATTGTTTTTAGATTGCGGGCACTTTGTGAACTCTCCTCGCCTGTGTCTAGAATAATGTAAATATTTCACAGCTATGTGCCTGCTAATACATAAAACAGATATATAAGTCCAATAAAGCTGCATAACTGTTTGTGCCTGGCTTCTCCTGAGGGGCAAAACACTTTAGCGGGGGGTTATTCCCCACTCAGCTGTCAGAAGGGACACTGAGGCTTCTCTGATGAATGACACACACCTGCTAAGCCTCGGAAACCAAGTGGGACAAACATACCCTGTAGGACCATGACCACCATCTTAAAAAGTAGCATAAAATACACAGAAGTCCAAAGTGATTAGTAAGAAGAAGGTGTGGAAATAAAGCGGGACAGTACTGGCTTGAACCTGCTTTTTCCACCCACTTGCAAATCTGTTCAACTTAATCATTTTAGTTCAGTCAGTTATACTGTACATTAAATCACTGCTGGACAAGAATGGAGATGTACAACATATTCAAGTCTTCTGAGAAAGTCTTTTTGGGTTCAAATAGGTATAGCTTAAATATATGCAGGCTCATGCTTGTAAACAAAAAGAAAAGGAAATGAGTTTATTGAACTCTTTATCGGCAAATGCTTTGTGGTGTTTATCGCTCACACCAGCTTATAACCAAGGTCCAGAAGAGACAAGGAAATTGTTGCATACTGTGGCCAGCATTGCAAAGATTCAACCCCCACTGGACAACAAAAAGATCCTCCAAACAAATAGCTGCAATCAGAATGGATGCCATCTCTTGGCATTAGTTTAAATGCCAGCAGCAGACAACATACTCATTAGGAAGATGATGATGGAGGGGAGTATTCAGATGGACTTGTGGTGGAAACATAACAGCAGACAAAACAATGGCCCTAAATTGAGAGGGACGATTAGCATCATTATCAATGTCATTCACTTTGTTTTGTTTTGAAAAATAACAAGGGCGATGCATTATGAATTTTCTGTACAGTTGTTAGGCATAAATCAAACCTCAGTGAACAGGAAGAGCAAAAAGTAAGCTAATTTTGCATTCCTGGCACATTTTGTTTCTACGATTGACTGTGAGCTACTATTTCAAAATGTTATATTGTATCATAAATTTGTGTAAACTCAGAAAACTATTTCAATTTTAGATGCAGACCCACAAAACAGATTCTGCAATCATTCTGACATAAAAGTCAATCCGCAGATATTACTGTAAGAGAAAAGAATTTCTTGTAAAGTACACAACAGTATAAGGGGGGAAAAAATCCAGGATATGTGGAGGAAAAAAAATTAGTTGACTATACGTATGTACAGTGTTTGTTGCATCATATACAACAATAGGTATGAAGTGTTTTAGCCATGGCACAGACTTTACAGCCTTTCCCTACATTCCATCAAAATGAGAAAAGAAATTGAACAAAATAGACCCACTGGTCGCCTCATCTTTAAATCTAAGTCCTTGCTTGCTGTCTTAAATGATTACAGAGAAATGAAAACACACATGGGGATTTACAGGCATGCGGCCTGACCTCTCATCCATTTTACCTACCACTGGGACCCATTGTGACCCTAAAATTGCCAATATTGAAGCTCAGTGGGGTGAGTAAGAAACAAGAAGAGGGAGACTTAAAGACAAGACAGCTACAGCTGTGCTCTGCTCCAGCCTCACAGAGACAGAAGAAGAGGCGAAAAAATCATAATCTCACGCTGTCTGATGCAAGCTTAAATGCTCTATTGCTTTGCCGATCACGTTGCGCTCCCATCATCTTTCCCTGGCGTCTCCAAGACAAATCTGGGTTGCTGCCATGCACACACACGCAAACCACTATGCACGGCAGCAACAGCAGCTGAGGCGTGATGAATGACGCTCTCGTCCTGACGGGTCCCTGTCGATGCATGTTCAAGTGGATGGGATTGAATTTAACCATAGAAATGACAGGCCATTCTTTTTTGGGGCATGGGGCAGGCTACATGAATGGTTTGTGGCGATGAGGGGCATGGTGATTGATGTCCCATGAGGAAGAGCCAGCAAATCTGTAGAGAAAGACAAGGGAAAACCACCCTTGTCATAAATGTGAGTGTCTGGAGAATCTACGGGTTGTGGTACTTTTCCTGAACCTACCCACTCCTTATCCTCTTTCCCACCTGATCCCTGTTTGAAGGAGCTTATACCTCTCCTCATCCAAGTAAAATGGTCCTATTTATCACACTCTGACATTTCTGTCATCAGTGGGCAACAAAGTTGTTGGATGAGACAATTGAGCCATGCATCAGAGACCTGCAGTGGAAGATGCAGCCTCCTTTGTCCTCTGAAATATTACACAATATCCACCTTTAATTGCACTTTTGTTTAGAATTTAGGACAGTTTGTAAAATGAATCAAAAATGACATGTTTCAAATAAAATGTAATAATAAGGACACATTTCCATATGTAAATATACGGTTTGTTAATAGAATTTTATTCCTACTTTGTGAACTTAAAATAAAGACATCTGCACCAAAAATTCCCTCAGCATGTTTCTAAGTGCCTCAGTGGTCCTTTTTAGCTTTTCTAAAGTCAGCAGATAGTACAGGAACTGATAGCTTACAAACCTGACTTAGCACAATCATGCTATCACATACTACATTTGGTAGTGTTTTTGAGAAGTTCCAAGTGTCTCTAAACATGAGATGAAATCTTGCAGATTGATCCAGAATACACATAAAACTCAAAATCTTGCCAAGCATATTTGCATACCAGGCACATTTATTTTTTCTAGTCAAAATATCTCATTACAGTTGATAAAAGGCATAAATAACATTTTTTCTGAGGTAAAAGGACTTGTTTTTACGCAGTGTATTTCAAATAGTTAAAGTTAAAAAAAACTCGTACAGTATTGATTTTTTTTTTTAAATTATTAGGCTATTAAATAGAACATCGTCTAATGAATCTTTCTACATCATTTTATTTTCTACGTTACAACTTAGAGTTTTGAGTTTCCTCCAAGTGCTAAAAATACAACATATTGATGTTGCATCACTACAACCACCACTCAATGTAACCCAATGTTTCTTGCAGCCTTATCACTAAGGTTGTTCTATACCTGCGGTGGACATGCAATGTGCTGGTGCCAAAATCAAGCCATGTCAAAGAAAGTTGAGTCAGGGCACATTTTGAAACAGTTATCTAACATAATTGACTGGCCTTCACAGTAACACAAACACACTGAATACAACACAAATTCCACATAAGCCTGCAAGATCAAGCAACATTACATACTGCACCTTTATTCTCAACACATTTACAATGTGAATCAAAGTTAATCTGTAAAACTGATGCTTAGCCAAATGTGGACCACAGTTTTTGATTCTGAGTGCTCAGGCTATAGAGCCCATTTCCACAGAAAATACCCCTCCTCAACACTGAAAACAATTACAAGTGGACCTGCCATCCCAGTGTAGGGATCCAGTGCTCACAAGAAAATGCTGTAGCTTCCGAAACAATGGAGGGGTTAAGAGGGTGAGACCCCCAGGAAGGATTAGAAGCATGTTTTCCACTATCTTCACTTCTGCAGTCATCTCTGCAGACCTCTCTGAGGCCCCATGGCCTGGTCGATCTTGGCTCCGTCTTCTTATCCTCTAAAATCCTGGAAGCAGCAAAAAACACTCAGAGTTCCAATCTCCAGATCTGCTGGGGTAACTAACAAGGATGCCTGGTGCCTAAGTGTGCTCCATCCACATTTCTCTTTCCCTTCTCACTGTCACACACAGCAAATACAAAGAGAGAGAGCGCGGCTGCTAATTCACTAACATCATTGTAGTGAAGAAGAATGCAATTAAAATTGCTCCTGATAATTAACCCAGATTCATCTCCAACCCCATCTCTGCTGATTATATAAATGGCCATTACCAGTGAGCTATGAATATTCATCAGTCGTGAGTGGTCTTAAGATGGTAGTTATTTTATCTTTTTTGGTGAGTGGAACAAGGGTATGGAGAGGAGTCGGGGGCTGCATGGCTGTGACTGATTATGGTTATGGAGAATGCAATCCATGACTGCAACTTCAAAGTGATTTTTGTTATTTATAAACATTTTGTTGTTTATTTGTCATTAAGTTTTATGTTTCTCTATCTCGCTGCATGATGATTTTGTTTGAGGTCTTAGTTGTTTGAAGTAGCAACAATTACGTATTCGATTAATTACATTTATGTTATGTAAATTAGAATCATAGAGGGTAGACACCGCAAAACAACAGCATGCGTACATACAAGGACATTAAGTTATCTCCAGGCAAACAGTGAGGATTTTCAGAATTTTGCATTGGCTTTTATGTTATCATATATTATTAACTTTTATCAAAGTACAATTATCCTTCACACACTTTCACACAGAAAATCTGTCAGATTCAAAGTTTAGTTCGGGGAGTTGACAGAAATAGGTTTCAGTACATTATAAATGGAGAGAAGATAATCAGTCTTGTGAATTGTGACCACATTGTGTCAATGCTGTGATCTTACCATAAGACTTGTGCAGCAGCAAACAGAGCAGAACAGAGAGGAGACAGAAAAGGAGTAGGAGTGAGGGAGCAGGAGAGGGAGAGTGAAAGAGGCGGAGAGAAACCTTTCATGATAAAAACTGCCCGCTCACCGTGCGATAAATTGAGAGATGACACAAGTCACAGCACAACAAAAGGGGAGAACATTGGATGGGGACCCTTCACTGAGAAATTGATGAGATCGTGCCTGAAAGAATTGTCTCTGTGAGCCAAGACTGGGGCTTAGCTCCCAAAACACTCCGGGATTAAGACAACATCCCACTGGAGGTGAAGTTGGCATGAGCCCATTAGTCCCTCATGAGTTCTATGACACTTTTCTCAGTTCTTTGAGTCTGCTAATACCTTGTCTCCTGTTTGGCACAACCCCTTTATTGTTCAAGAAAAATTAATACAATAATTCAGCACAAGCTGCAAGCGCTTTTAAAATAGTCATAAAATTAAAGAACCAAGTATACTTTTCAGAATAGGGTTTTTAGTATTGAAGTATGAATCACCTTGCTAATGTCAAACTTGAAATGATAATTGGCATATTGAATAGAAATTCAACACCTGATGTCTGATAAAATGTACAATATATTTGAGATCAATCCTTTGCTTTAAATGGGTTCGGGTCCACTTTGGTACTTCAGTTTTCATACAGTGTTTTACCATTTCCTCCTGTTCTGAGCTAATATATACTGTATGAAATGTAACATTGCTTGCAACTTATAATTTAGCATGCTGATATATTTATTATTTTCTAACATTTGTTACCTCAGTTTGGGCATTAAGCTGCAATTTGCATGTGGTAAAAATACCTTTTAACAATAGCAGTAAATATTCCCTGTGTGGTTGTTGTAGTATTTTGGGGAGTTTGAGAAGACAAAACCTTTGACAAATTAGGTTGATTTGACATTGAGCAGGAGGTGTTTGGGTGGTTATGGTAGGCTGTTGGGAGGCATTATTTATTTATTTATTTATTTGCATATTCTGTCAGTGTTTGTCTGTCCTATATTTGCTGCTCCCTAATACCCTCTCGGTAACTCTAACCGTGCTGTTTTTAAGCCTAACTCTACACCACATCTGGCTTTGCTTTACTGAGAGTTGGACTATCCTGTGTCAAATGCTGCTCTATACCCTGTGCTTCAAAATCTGATGCTCTGAGACATCTTCACCAACTGTGATTATGTTAGGAATGAAAATGTAGCATTGAAAATTTGAGATCATTAATAGCATAATGTCATAACCCTATATGCCAACAGGTATAATATATATTTATTTTAAACTGGCAATTTAATGTACTAGAATTGAAGAGACAAAGAAAAATCAAGTCATACAAAGTGATGTAATGTCAAGTTTCAAAATGATCTGTATACTCGTAAAACTTGTTTTTCTTAATTTGACCCATGAGGAAAACAAATGCAAAGAAATGTTCCTAATGAACATTTAAATATAGTCTTCCTGCTGTTTTGCCAGAGGGGGGAAAAACAAATACTGTTTGTAACCTTTCTCAGACTTCCTCCCCCGATGAAATCAGCATCAACACTGCACTTAAAGCAAGTTATATTTGTTGTGAAAGCCTCAGATTGTGTCAGACTGTCCATCATAGTCATATTAAGTTTGTTCCCAGCTGAACAAACTTCCACAAACATTGGCTAAATAGGATCTTGACCTGCATTGCTGACTTAATATCAGACCAAATAAATTGTCTCGTGCAAACCACACGTCAGTGACCCACCAAAGGAATAAATCACTCACATTTGTACTGGGTCTAGCTGCCCACACATTCAGCTTTGTGTGGTGGAGCAAGTAAATACACCACAAGAAAAGTCTCCACCAAAAAAAAATGTCACACATTCTAATACAGTATTTTGTTGGACGCCTTTAGCTTTGACTACATCATGCATTCGCTGTGGCATTGTTTTGCTAAGCTTCGGCAACGTCACAAGATTTATTTCCATCCAGTGTTGCATTAATTTTTCATCAAGATTTTGTACTGATGATGGTAGAGTCTGACCGCTGTGCAAAGCCTTCTCCAGCACATCTCAAAGATTCTCAATGGGGTTAAAGTCCGGACTCTGTGGAGGCCAATCCATGTGTGAAAATGATGTCTCATGCTCCCTGAACCACTCTTCCACAATTTCAGCCCCATGAATCCTGGCATTGTCATCTTGGAATATGCCCGTGCTATCAGGGAAGAAAAAAATCCATTGATGGAATCACCTGGTCATTCACTATATTCAGGTCGTCACATGACCTCATTCTTTGACACATACTGTTGCTGAACCTAGACCTGACCAACTGCACCAACC